>CM019148.1:195887662-195900141 GCA_009733165.1 Naja naja | reverse complement strand
GCGTTGGTACTTACCTGATCGCCCATTCTCCATGAGCTGTGAAGAGCATCCAGAAGTGGGAGGTGCTCGGAGTCTCGCAAAGCAGGCTGGGCAAATTCTTCCTGGGACGCTCCTCCTCCTGGGACTCCACCCCAGCGCCCCAGTTTTGGCGAGTCGAAGGCAAACCTGCCTATACTTCACCTATCTACAAAAAAACGTTTGGCCAGAGCAAACCCCCAGATGGAAAAGGGGCGGGGCTGGATGCTCTTCGCAGCTCATGGAGAATGGGTGTATCAGGTAAGTACCAACGCCCTTTCTCCCCGAGCTGCTCGAGCATCCAGAAGTGGGACATACCAAAGCCGGAGTTGTCCTCAGGGAGGGATGCCGTCTGGCACTAAATCTACTCTCGGTCCCTATGTACCTGCTGTAAAACCCTCCTGCCAAATGAAGCCTCAGCAGAGGCAAACACATCCACCTTATAGTTACATATGAAGGGCTGAAGGAGAAGACCATGTGGCAGCCCTGCAGATCTCGTCTATCGAGGCCTGAGTGGCCCAGGGCGATGTTGCGCTTTCACGTGTTGAGTGGGCTGTGATGCCCGCTGGTACAGGGATGGATTGAACCTCATAAGATTTTGCTATTGAGGCCCTGAGCCAGCGGCCAATCATGGAAGAAGACACTTTGTGACCCTGGGACCTAGGGAGAAAGGAAACAAAAGGGCCTCCATCTTCGGAAGGCGCAGTGCATTGTATGTATATCTGCAAATGCTGCGCACATCAAGGTGATGCCATTGCCGTTCCAGGCGGTGAATCGGGTTAGAACAGAAATTTGGAAGGACCAGTTCCTGAGCCCTATGGAAGGCAGAATTGACTTTAGGTACAAGCGTGGATCAGGCCTGAGAACTACCCTGTCTGCGTGGAACACAGAGGTCCTTGAATTGACAAGGCAGCCAATTCTGATATTCTCCTGCAGCGATAATCACAACCAGAAATGCTATCTTATCGTCAGGAATTGTAGACTGATGGTTCTCAAGGGTTCAAAGGGAGCCTTGGAGAGTGCTGACAGAACTTTGTTCAGGTCCCAGGTTGGGTACCGGTGGACAACTGGTGGGCGTAAATTGGTGGCACCTCACAGAAAACTGCGAACCAGGGTGTTGAGAAACTGAACGAAAATCACCAAAGGATATAACTGAAGCCAGGGCCGCCACTTGGCAGAGTGTTGGGGACAGTCCCTTATCAAGTCCCTCCTGTAGAAAGTCCAACAGCTGTGCTACTGATGGAGAGGTGGGAACAACTGATTTAATGCACCATTTACAGAAGATGTTCCAAGTGGCATTGTATATGCGCACAGTTGATGGTCGCCTAGCCGCCTGTATAGTATCAATCACTCTGGCGGAAATGTCCTCTGACCTCAGACGTTCCCGCTCAACCTCCAACAGCTAGACTGAACCATTGCGGGTCTGGGTGAAGGACCGGGCCCTGAGAGAGAGATATCATGGATGATGGAATTCTCCAAGGTTCTTGGATGGATAAGCTCCTCAGGTCCGCAAACCATGGCCTTCTGGGCCAATGGGGGGCCACCACTAAAATCTCCGCCCTTTCTTCCAGAACCCGTTGAATCAGCCTGGGAATCACTGGAAGGGAGGAAGGCGTATAGGAGACCTGAGGGCCAAGGGCGGAGGCGTTGACATTCTCCGCTCCTTGGGGCGGATACCGAAATGAAGCAGTAATTGCGTTGAGGAGAGGCAAACAGATCTATTACAGGAAGGCGAATTTCTGGACTGCTTTCTGAAACAATGAGGTGCAAGCGCCATTCCGCCTGGTCGGCGTGGCCCTGCTGAGCCAGTCCTTCGACATTGGTGATGCCCGATATGTGCTCGGCTTTGACGGAGAGGGAGTTGTTCTCGGCCCACGAAAGCAATTTCTCTGCCTCTGCATTGGCGTTTGGAGTGTGTGCCCCTTGTTTGTTCAAGTGGGCCTTGGCGGTGATATTGTCCGTGAGCACCAACCGTGGTTGGAGGCAGTGTTGAAACAAAACTGCGCAGGGGCGAGATGAGCGCCCGCAGTTCCAACCAATTGATGTCCTGTGCGCTCTGGAATGGTCCATTGTCCCTGAGCCATGTGGTGAAGATAATGAGCCCCCCATCCGTACAGGCTGGCGTCTGTCGTGATGGTCTCTCTTGGAGGATCCCTGAAAGGACAACCCTTTTGATTGTTGCAGCAGTCCACCAGCGAAAAGATCTAAATGCGCTGGGTGGTACCATAATTCGGGCCCTGGAATTGTCCCTCCCACGGCTGGTATGGCAGTAGGAACCACTGCAGATCCCTGGCATGCAGGCGGGCCCAAGGAACTATGGATATACAAGAGATCATCTTCCCCAATAATGCAATAGCAATATAAGGGGAACCCTTGAAGGGTACTGATTTCCTGTACCAGTTTCCTAATACTTTCCTGCCTGTCGGGTGAAAGAAAAACATGCCCTGTGTGGTATCAAGGACGCCCTAGATGAATTAGTCTAGTTGTGGGTGTCAAGTGACTCTTGTCCCAATTTATAGAAAACCCATGACTCTGAAGAGCGGAAATGGTGAGAAGGAATCTGCCTTAGACTGCTGAATGGATGATGATAAGATCAAAATGTCATCCAAATAACAATGAAGCCTAATGGGTCTGCTTCTGAGAAAAGCGGCCAGTGCTGCCAGGACCTTGGTAAAGGTCCTGGGAGCAGGCAATCGAAGGGCGGGTACTGAAGTAGTGAATGTTGTTATAACAAAACCTAAGGAATTTGTAATGGGAAGGCTGAATTGGTATATGCAAATATGCTTCTGTAAGATCAATAGATGTAAATGCGTCCCCTCTGATGCCAAGTAAGATTGATTGTAATGTGGTCATTTGAACTACGATACAACAAAAAATTGGTTGAGCCATTTCAGATCCAGGATCACCCTCCAGCCCCGAACTCTTGGGACCACGAAAAGATGGGAATAAAATCCCTGACCCTGTTGATGAGGTACGTTTGGATGGCCGAATCTCCAATAAATGGGAATTGGTACTTACCTGTCGCCCTTTCTCGAGGAGCTGCTGACGAGCATCCAGGCAGTGGGAGGTGCTTAGTCTCTCCGTTCTGATAGGCTGGGCTTTACTGAAGGGCGTTTTGACTCCTCCTCTCCTCTCATCGTCCCCAGTTTAGCGAAGGCGAAGGGCGGCCAACACCGAGGCGACAGAGTAGATCCCAAGCTATCTCAAAGTCAGCGAGGACACGAGGTGGACAGGAAGAACCCACAGGCGGAAAGGAAGAAAGGGAGGGGCTGGATGCTCGTCGCAGCTCCCGAGAAAGGCGTATCAGGTAAGTACCAGCCCATTCTCCAGCGAGCTGCTCGAGCATCCAGGCAGTGGGACATACAAAGCTGGGCCTGTCCTGCGGGAGGGACTCCGTCTGGGCGAAGACACCCCGGGCAGTGGACCCGTTGCAACACTCTCCTGCCAAAGGCGTCAGCGAAAGCAAAGACATCAACCTTGTAATGCGGACAAATGGTGATGGCGAGGCCCAAGTGGCTGCTCTGCAGATCTCGGAGATAGGAGCCTGAGTGGCCCAGGCAGCGGGCGTGGCGGCACTCGTAGAGTGGGCGGTGATACGGAAGGCACTGGCAGGGACTGTGAAATGTATGCTTTCGCAATAGTGGCCCGCAACCAGCGACCAATGGTAGAGGAAGACACTTTCCGCCCTTGGGAGGCTGGACTAAAGGAAACAAATAGAGCCTCAGACTTCGAAGCGGGCTGTGCAGCAAGGTAGACCGCAGGGGCCCTGCGGACGTCTAAACGATGCCACTGGTGTTCCAGGTCATGAGAAGGCTGCGGGCAGAAGTTTGGAAGAACCAGCTCCTGCGTCCTGTGGAAGGCGAATTCACCTTCGGCATGAAGGTCGGATCAGGGCGCAACACCACCCTGTCAGAGTGGAAGCGCGAGATCGCTGCGCGACCGACAAGCGGCAACCTGAGATCGCGCCGAGCTGAAATGTCGACCAGAAAAACAACCTTATAGGTTAGGAATGGAGGCTGATGGACCTCAGGGGCTCAAAGGGATCCTTTGTGAGAGATGCAAGAACCAAGGAGAGGTCCCATGATGGAAAGCGGTGGACCACAGGAGGGCACAAATTGGTGGCCCGAAGAAAAGCCCTAATTGAGGATGGTGCGAAAATGGAAGGAAGGCCAGGCCAATGCACCACAGGCCAATGGCTGCCACCTGGCCTTAGGGTGTTGGGTGAGAGGCCTTTGTCTAAGCCTGCCTGAAGAAAATCCAACACCTGAGCCACCGATGGAAGAAGCGGATCCGCCTCCTGGGGCGACACCATGTGAGAAGGACTTCCACGAGGCCTCATATATCCTGTTAGTCGGCCAGTGAGCATGGATGGTGGTGATGACCCTCGGCGAGGTTCTCCGCCTCTAAATGTTGCCGTTCAGCCTCCAAGCGGCTAGTTGAAGCCACTCTGGGGTCTGGATGCAGGAGGGACCTTGGGTGAGACACACTTTGTGATCTGGGATCCTCCAGGTTTCTTCCGTGGAGAGGCTGCGGAGGTCCGCAAACCACGGCCTCCTGGGCCAGAAGGGGCGACTAAGATCAGGGAGGCCTTCTCTGCCAAAAGCTTTTGAATTACCCTGGGGATCAGTGGGATGGGAGGAATGCATACAGCAGACCGGGAGGCCAAGGGCAGCGAAGAGCATTGACTTCCTCCCGCCTGGGGCAGGGTATCTGGACACAAACCTGCGAAGATGGCGTTGAGGGGAGGCAAACAGGTCCCGCGTCTGGGCAGCGAACCTGGCGTCAGCTCTTGAAACAAGTGGTGAAGGCGCCACTCGGGGGGTCCACTGTTGCTCTGCTGAGCCAATCCGCCCGAGTGTTTTCCACGCCCGATATATGCTCCGCCCTTATGGAACCTAGATGGCGTTCTGCCCAAAGACACAGCAGCTCTGCCTCCTTCATCAGGAGGACAGAGTGGGTACCCCTGCCTGTTCACATGTGCCTTAGCCGTGGCGTTGTCTGTGAGAATGAGGGCGTGGTTCCGATGGATGTGAGGAAGGAAATGCGGAGGCGAGATGGATGCGCCCTGAGCTCCAGCCAGTTTATACTGTTCGCTGTTAGTCTGCTGACCAGCGACCCTGACATGACCAAGACTGAAGGTGTGCCCCATCCGAACAGACTGGCGTCTGTGGTAATTATGAGCCTTTCTGGCTCCCATAGGAGAGATCCTTTGTTGATGGGCGGTTTGTCCACCAAAGTAGGGAGAGTCTCACTTTTGTAGGCACCGGACCTTTGCTGTGGAGTTGCTGACCCGACCTTTGGTATGGCAGGAGAAACCACTGGAGCTCCCTAGCATGGAAGCGAGCCCAGGAACAATAGAAATGGAAGAAATCAATTTACCTAGTAATGTTGACAAGTCAGCTAAAGAGACCTGCCTCGAGGACCTAACACGTTGGGCCAAGTTCCTTATGCTCTCTAAGCGATCTGGGGAGAAAAACCTTCTCCTCTAGAGTATCAATAATAGCCCCAGATGGGACAACGGGTTGGCGGGGAGAGATGGCTCTTCTTCCAATTAATAGAAAACCCGTGTTGCTGTAAAATCTGCAGCGTGAGTTTGGTGTCTATGTGAGCTTGTCTAGCTGAGTGGGATAAGATTAGGATATCGTCCAGATAACACTGGAGCCTAACGGAATGCCCCTAAGGTGAGCTGCCAGGGCAGCCAGGACCTTAAATAAGCGTTCTCGGGGCGAGGAAAGACCGAAGGGAAGGGCCACATATTCATAATGGTGATTATTATAACAAAATCTAAGAAATTTCAGTGGGCAGGCGAATTGGTATGTGCAGATCGCCTCTGTCAGATCGATAGAAGACAGAAATCACCTCGTCTGGCTAAGAAGGATAGACTGGAGGGTGCTCATCTTAAATTTGCGATAGACCAATGATCGGTTAAGCCGTTTGAGGTCCAAGATAAGCCCTCCAGCCCCTGAGGCTTTAGGGACAATAAAGAGCAAAGAATAGAAACCCTGTCCCTGCTGGTCCTTGGGAACAGATTGAATGGCCCTGATGTGTAGCAAGTGGTTAATTCGGATTCCATCAAGGCCCTTTTTCAGGTACCCTAGAAATGGGGCATTGCATAAAAAACTTGGGGGGCAGAAAGGAATTCTAGCTAATCCAAAGCGAATGGTGTGGCACCCAGGCATCAGAAGTGGACAACTCCCAGCGGTCAGCAAAGCGAAGCGTCCACCTATAGGGGCTAGAGCCCCTGATTAGCGGGATCTCACGAGATCCTCGACTTTGTGGTCCCCTGAAGCCCCTCTTGCCCTGACCCCCGTCGACCCCTGTCTGAAAAATCTGACCTATCTGACTGTTGGCTGCCCCTGTAACCCGATCCCTGAAGGACCTGGAGGAGAAAGAACTCTGGGAGTAGGGGCGGGAGGGGCCCCTCTGAGGGCTGTGAGAACCTACTGTCAGTGCGAAGAAGGGAAGGGAGGATCTTTCGTTTGTTCCTAGTCTCTATCAACAGAGGATCTAGGGCAGGACCAAATAATTTACTAGTAGAAACTGGGGAGGAAGCGAGTTTCCATTTATTTTACTATCCGCCTGCCAATGCTTAAGCCACAGTAATCTCGGGCCGTAGCGTGTGAGGCAATGGCCCTGGCTGAAAACTTTACAGCATGAAATGTGGCATCGGCGGAGAATTCCGTAGCTGCAATTAGCTTTGCTCGTCCTGGTGAGCCTAATGTTGGAACTTGGGATGGTATCCCTCAGGTGGCGAGCCACCTGAGAGATGCTCTGGTGAAAAAAGATGCGCCGTGGCTGCCTTGATGGCCCAGGCATCTGCCTGGTGTGCTACGGGAGGGCAATCTCGGCCTTCTTATCGTCAGCCTTTAGGGCATCCTCCGCCGGTGGGGACAGTAGAAGAGGAGGCCAGGGCTACCACTGGATCATCGACCTCAGGTGTGACCAAATTATTAGCGAAATCTGGATCCAGATTGAAAAACTTCTTATCAAAATTTGAAGGGGCGGGAAGGATGTTGCTGACATCCACTGCTTATGGAGGAGGTCGAAAACATTTTGGGGACGGAATAACCTCCTCCTCATTAACTGGCTGAGAGAAGACCAGATCATCCTCAGTCTCAGAATCTGTAGTGTGTGGGACTGAGGGGGCTTTGAAATGCGGGCTGTGGTTTTGCTTTGGAAAGGAGGATTTGAACAACTGTGGTTGAAAGAGGCCCGTGAAAGTTGGATGGTCGGTTTTAAGTCCTCGTCATGGACATCCCTCTTTCAGTGGTAGGAACCGAGGGGTCCTCACTTTGATGAACAGAGACCGAGTCAATCTGGCGAGGGGATCCTCTTCTTCCCCCCTCCTGATCCTGATTGAGATGAGGTGAAAATCTCTGAATTGAGATACCTGTGAAGCGACCGAGCCTGCTCTGACCGAGGACCTCATGGAGCGAGTCACCTTCTGATCTGTAAGAATGTCTGGCCCAGGGACTGCTGCACCCCGCTGTGATTCCCTGGAAATCGCCAGTTCCATCCGTCCTCATGGAATCAGGGACCTCCTGTGGGAGGAATTCTTCCTGTCGCAGTCCAGCTGCTGTAGGGGTGAAGGTTGCTTCCGGCACCCTCCGTGAAGAGCGTGTGCTTGATGTGACTGAGAGGGTAGGTCTAGGGGCGTGGAGGGTCTAGAGGCCTAGGAGATGGAAGGGTTTGGGTGGGCGGGGTAGGGTCTGGTAACTGGGGAGCCCCAGAGAGCCCTTGGTATTCTTCTGAATCTGTTTCTCCAATGCCTTCTGGCTGGGATGCCTCCCTTTGTGCGACCTTAGAAGGACCTTTAGGAACGACAGATGTGTCTAGGCCATGAGACTTGTCGCCACCCCTACTTGCCATGTTTGGTAAGAGATATCTCAGAAAAATTGGGCCAGAGAATTGTAAATAGATATATAATAATAATATTTGGTGGCTGCCTGGGCGGTTGGCACGTCCGGTCCGCTCAGTCACTGGGCAAGGCACCCCAATAGAAAACACACACTCTCCTTTTGAATTTTTATAGAGACTTCGTATATGAGCAATATGGATTACAATTATTGCTAATATGGGAATGATTAGAAGATGAGATAAACAAGGAGTCTCACAAGAAAAACAGGTAAGCCAAATTGAGAACTAGTTCATAGGGCAGAAAAATAAAATAAAATACAAAATAAGCCCTGTGTCAACCGTTCCCACAGGCCCAGGCCTGGGGATTAGTTGAATAATATGACTGCTGTGCTGTAGAAAGTCAGGGTAGATTTACTCAGAGTAGACCAGAATTTTATAGAAAAACCACCTGTGAGAGTGCCAACTTTGAACAGGTCACACAGACCAACAACAATCCTTTATTATTAATACAGTAATGTACCCTAGGCTTCTTCAGAAAGAGAGCCTGGGAAAAAAAACAAAAACACAGAAAGAGACCAGGAAAAAAACTCTCAAGGGGCTCTGGCATCAGCCAGTCTGGGCTCCCCGAGGCCTCGTGGAGAAAAAGCCCTGGATGAAGAGTCGCGCGTGCAAGCATAACTACCCCAAGGAAGAAAGCGGCGCCAGCTGCTTCCTCAGCCAGCACAGCTCTGCCGCCCGCAATGCCGTTTGAAAAGGCGGCAGAAATGGGGAATCGGGACTCCTGCGCCCCTAGCGTTCTCAGAGGGAGGAATCAATAATAAGAGGAAGAAACCCAAGGGAAGGGGTGTAGCAGCAGCAAAGGGGTTAAAAGCGGCAAGTAGAGGTTGCGAGAGGCGAAGCAAAGCCTCGCTTCAATGAGAAAAAAAAGAGAGAGACTGCTAATGCTAAGCTGGCAAGTACCCTGACTGACTGCTGCAATCGTTGCAGTCAGCTTCTCAACACAAAGGAACAATTTGCAAGCCAAATTGAAAGGGAAAAAATTTTAAAAAGCCAATTGGGAAAAGAATACCTCTGATTGTTCCTGCTCCGACCAGAAAGAGAGCTGCCTATCGAACCGAAGGCTGAGCTTAACTGGGGGCGAATGAGAGGAGAGGAGGAGTCAAAGCGTCCTTCAGTAAAGCCCAGCCTATCAGAACGGAGAGACTAAGCACCTCCCACTGCCTGGATGCTCGGAGCAGCTCGCTGGAGAAAAAAAAGAATTATACAAGATTACTATGCAAAATTGTACTATCAAGAAAACATTCAAGAAGAAAAATTAAACAATATTTACAGAAGGCAAAATTACCACAGATACCCAAAGACATTAAAACAATGCTAGAAGAGAATATAACAATGATGGAATTGACAGAAGTTCTAAAGAAACAAAATACAGGGAAAGCACCAGGTCAGATGGCCTGCCAGTGGAATTTTACAAGGCTTCTCAGGAGGTGTTGAATCTCCAACTATTAGAAGTTATGAATGAAGTTATGTTAAAAAGAGATACACAAGACATGGTCAGAAGCTTATATTACACTTATACCGAAGGAAGATACAGATTCACAGCAAGTTAAAAACTATAGATCTATTTCTCTACTAAATTCAGATTATAAAATTTTTGCTTCAATTTTGGCAGAAAGATTGAAAAGATACTTAAATAATTTTATACATGTTGATCAAAACAGTTTCTGCCAAAGAGACAAATTAAACATAATATGAGAATAATTCTGGACACTCTGGAATACTGTAAGGCATACCCTGAAAACAAACGGCTCTGATGTTTTTAGATGCTCAAAAGCCTTTGATAATGTGAGTTGGCATTTTATGTTAGTACAATTGGCACAAATGGGCTTTGGTAAAAAATTTTATACACGCCATTGAGACAATATATCATGAACAAACTTGAAGGGTTTTGATAAATGGAGAATTGACAGAATCAATAGACATAAGAAAAGGGACTAGGCAAGGTTGTCCACTGTCGCCTCTGCTGTTTGTGTTAACATTAGAAATGTTGAATATGTGTATTAGAGAAGATAAAGAAATAAAAGGAATGAAAATTAAAAAAGAAGAATATAAGTTACAAGCCTTTGCAGATGACCTGGTATTTACTAGAAGATCCATTGAAATCAGCACCTAAATTAATAGAAAGGATAGAAAATTAATAGAAAGGATAGAAAAGTATGGAAAGGTAGCAGGTCTGAAAATTAATAAAGATAAAACAAAGATACTAATAAAGAACATGTTAGTAAGACAAAAGAAGAGTTGGAAGAAGTTTTAGAAATACAGGTCTAAATAAGGTTAAGTATTGGGATACACATTACATCAAGATGTAGTACTGAAGGAGGATAATTATATTAAACTCAGGCAGCAGATAACGACAGACTTGGAAAAATGGAAAAATTTACAATTATCACTGATTGGGAGAATATCAACAATTAAGATGAATGTATTGCCTAGAATCTTATATTTATTGAACAATTCCAATTAGATTAGGGAAAGAGTTTTTTGAAGATTTAAATAAAACTGTGTTGAAATATATATGACAAGGTAAAAAGCAAGAATAAAAATTTAAGCTGTTACAGGATGCAAGAATAAGAGGAGGGTTTGCATTGCCCGTTAGAATTATATATTACCAGGCAGCAAATTTGATGTGGGTAAAGAATGAATAACACTAAGGAATAGTAGACTATTGACTTTGAAGGACATGACTTGTTACTGGGGTGGCATGCATTGCTTTGGTATAAAGGGAACTTAAACACAAGGGTACTTTTAGAAGACATAATGAGAGGCTTTGTTTTAAACTGGAGAAGATTAAAATACAATACTATTTTAAAAATTCCACTATGGATATCTATTGAAGCTTTTTCATATCAGTAATATACAAAAAGAACAAACAGTTAGATATGGTGAGATATTGAATGAAAAGGGTGAACCTAAATCTATGTAAGCGTTGGAAGAACAAGGTGTAAAATGAATATTTTCATATTTGCCAGAAATACAATCTAGATTTGATAAAGATTTTTTAAAACAGAAGGTGTTTTGTAATAAGATGACTGAGTTAGTTAAAATTCTGTGGGTACTGATGAAAGGTAATTAAAAACTTTATGGACATTTATTAAATTTAAAAGAAATGGAAAGAAGAACAAGTTTTTTAAAAATTACATTTATATGCAGCCCTTCTCCAGACTCAGGGTGGCTTACAATTTTGGGATACAACCCAGTGTGCTCAGCAATAGCCTTCATTCCATTGTATATGCCTGCTTATTACTAAGCGGCATTTTTACAAGTCAGCTAATTGCCCCAACAATCTTGGGTCCTCAATTTACCTACCCGAGAGGATGGAAGGCTGAGTCAACCTTGAGCCTGGTGGGATTAGAGCCTACAGCAGTTGTAGGCAGCTGGAACTTAAGTGCAGGCAATTAACAGCCTGAGCCACCAAGGCCCTTGTTAAAGAAACAATTCTTTAACAAGTTAAAGAAAATTTTGGACATGGGTTGATTTAGAGAAATGGCAAAACTATGGTCTCAAATTATAAAATGACAATGTCAATGGCTTATAAAGAAAATTGTATAAGATCTTTTACAGGTGGCACTTACCCGGCCGAATTGCAAGAATGTTTAGAATAAATCAGATAAATGTTGGCGTCATCAGATACCTGCTTCATATTACCATATGTGGTGGGCGTTGGATGCAAAAGATATTGGACTAAAATCCCACGTGGTTGGAAAAATGACAAAACAACATATAGACTTAAAACCGAGAAATATTTTTATTGGGAATTATACCAGATATTTACAATAAAGAGTTGAAATATTTGATTGTAAATGTTTAACAGCAGCTAAATTGTATTTGCTAAGAACTGGAAAAATGATAAAATATCTATGCAGGAGGAAGTTATTAAGAAAATTATGGATTGTGCTGAAATGAGCAAATCGACATTTGAAATTAGAGATCAAGAAGATAAACAATTTTATAAGATATGGGATTTGTTTTATCAATGGTTGGATAAAAAGATTTGGTAATGCAATAGAATATATAATTTTGTAATAGAAATTTAATAGATTGATATAAAATATAATATATATAACCATTGGATGAAAGTATAATATAAACTTTATAATAAAATTGAGAATATCTCGTATAATTGATGAAATAAATAGTTTAGTCATGTATAATAATAATTGATAAATATATAAGAATGTTTTATATTGACAATATGAGAATCTTTTTATAAATTGTGAGTGATGATTATGAAAGGATAACACAAAGGATCTGTAACCAACTGACACACTGTAAAATGGAAATGGTTTTATGTTTTTATGTTTTGTTTGTATGTTTGTCTTAAAATAAAAACTTTTTATAAAAAACACCTTTATCAGTCCCCAGGTGATCATTACCTTCCTTCCAAGCGTTATGTATGTCTGTGGATATTGGTCTATGCAATAGGTTATTTATATATATATGAATATATATATGTAGGTCTTGGTAATTCAGATCTTGTCCATTTGAAATTATCTTGGCTTAGCGTTTTGACAAAATCTCATTTAAATGTTGCCAAGATACTCTCAATC
>CM019148.1:195790789-195886662 GCA_009733165.1 Naja naja | reverse complement strand
AACGCTCGGGGCCGAGGAAAGACCAAGGAAGGGCCACATATTCATAATGGTGATTATTATAACAAAATCTAAGAAATTTTCTGGTGCAGGGCTAATTGGTGTGCAGATACCTCTGTCAGATCGATAGAAGACAGGAAATCACCGCCTGACGCTAGAAGGATAGACTGGAGGGTGCTCATCTTAAATTTGCGATAGACCAATGATCGGTTAAGCCGTTGAGGTCCAAGATCGCCTCCAGCCCCTGAGGCTTTAGGGACAATAAAGAGCAAAGAATAGAAACCCTGTCCCTGCTGGTCCTTGGGAACAGATTGAATGGCCCTGATGTGTAGCAAGTGGTTAATTATGATTCCATCAAGGCCCTTTTTTCAGGTACCCTAGAAATGGGGCATTGCATAAAGAAACTTGGGGGGCAGAAAGGAATTCTAACGCTAATCCAAAACTAATGGTGTCGCGCACTCCAGGCATCAGAAGTGGACAACTCCCAACGGTCAGCAAAGAAACGAAGCGCCCACCTATAGGGGCTAGAGCCCCTGATTAGCGGATCTACGAGATCCTCGACTTTGTGGTCCCCTGAAGCCCCTCTGCCCTGACCCCCGTGACCCCTGTCTGAAAAATCTGACCTATCTGACTGTTGGCTGCCCCTGTAACCCGATCCCCTGAAGGACCTGGAGGAGAAAGAACTCTGGGAGTAGGGACGGAGGCCCCTCGAAAGGGCTGTGAGAACCTACTGTCAGTACGACGAAGAAGGGAAGGGAGGATCTTTCGTTTGTTCCTAGTCTCTATCAACAGAGGATCTAGGGCAGGACCAAATAATTTACTAGTAGAAACTGGGAGGAAACGAGTTTCCATTTATTTTACTATCCGCCTGCCAATGCTTAAGCCACAGTAATCTACGGGCCGTAACGTGTGAGGCAATGGCCCTGGCTGAAAACTTTACAGCATGAAATGTGGCATCGGCGGAGAATTCCGTAGCTGCAATTAGCTTTGCTACGCCCTGGTGAGCCCTAATGTTGGAACTTGGGATGGTATCCCTCAGGTGGCGGAGCCACCTGAGAGATGCTCTGGTGAAAAAGATGCCGCCGGGCTGCCTTGATGGCCCAGGCATCTGCCTGGTGTGCTTTACGGAGGGCAATCTCGGCCTTCTTATCGTCAGCCTTTAGGGCATCCTCCGCCGGTGGGGACAGTAGAAGAGGAGGCCAGGGCTACCACTGGATCATCGACCTCAGGTGTGACCAAATTATTAGCGAAATCTGGATCCAGATTGAAAACTTCTTATCAAAATTTGAAGGGGCCGGGAAGGATGTTGCTGACATCCACTGCTTATGGAGGAGGTCCAAAACATTTTGGGGACCGAATAACCTCCTCCTCATTAACTGGCTGAGAGAAGACCAGATCATCCTCAGTCTCAGAATCTGTAGTGTGTGGGACTGAGGGGGCTTTGAAATGCGGGCTGTGGTTTTTGCTTTGGAAAGGAGGGATTTGAACAACTGTGGTTGAAAGAGGCCCGTGAAAGTTGGATGGTCCGGTTTTAAGTCCTCGCCATCGGACATCCCTCTTTCAGTGGGCGGAACCCGAGGGGTCCTCACTTTGATGAACAGAGACCGAGTCAATCTGAGCGAGGGGATCTCTTCTTCCCTCCTGATCCTGATTGAGATGAGGGTGAAAATCTCTGAATTGAGATACCTGTGAAACGACCGAGCCTGCTCTGACCGAGGACCTCATGGAACGCAGTCACCTTCTGATCTGTAAGAATGTCTGGCCGCCAGGGACTGCTGCACCCCCGCTGTGATTCCCCTGGAAATCGC
Source organism: Naja naja (assembly GCA_009733165.1). NCBI lineage: Eukaryota > Metazoa > Chordata > Lepidosauria > Squamata > Elapidae > Naja > Naja naja. The sequence goes on along the minus strand of CM019148.1, from coordinate 195,884,857 downwards.
CAGTTCCATCCACGCCCTCATGGAATCAGGGACCTCCTGTGGGAGGAATTCTTCCTGTCGCAGTCCAGCTGCTGTAGGGGTGAAGGTTGCTTCCGCACCCTCCGTGAAGGGCGGTGCTTGATGTGACTGAGAGGGTAGGTCTAGGGACGTGGAGGGTCTAGAGGCCTAGGAGATGGAAGGGTTTGGGTGGGCTAGGGTCTGGTAACTGGGGAGCCCCAGAGAGCCCTTGGTATTCTTCTGAATCTGTTTCTCCAATGCCTTCTGGCCGGGATGCCTCCCTTTGTGCCCTTAGAAGGACCTTTAGGAACGACAGATGTGTCTAGGCCATGAGACTTGTCGCCACCCCTACTTGCCATGTTTGGTAAGAGATATCTCAGAGAAAATTGGGCCAGAGAATTGTAAATAGATATATAATAATAATATTTGGTGGCTGCCTGGACGGTTGGCACGCCCCGGTCCCGCTCCAGTCACTGGGCAAGGCACCCCAATAGAAAACACACACACTCTCCCCTTTTGAATTTTTATAGAGACTGTATATGAGCAATATGGATTACAATTATTGCTAATATGGGAATGATTAGAAGATGAGATAAACAAGGAGTCTCACAAGAAAAACAGGTAAGCCAAATTGAGAACTAGTTCATAGGGCAGAAAAATAAAATAAAATACAAAATAAGCCCTGTGTCAACTGCTCCCACAGGCCCAGGCCTGGGGATTAGTTGATAATATGACTGCTGTGCTGTAGAAAGTCAGGGTAGATTTACTCAGAGTAGACCAGAATTTTATAGAAAAACCACCTGTGAGAGTGCCAACTTTGAACAGGTCACACAGACCAGCAACAATCCTTTATTATTAATACAGTAATGTACCCTAGGCTTCTTCAGAAAGAGAGCCTGGGGAAAAAAAACAAAAAAACACAGAAAGAGACCAGGAAAAAACTCTCAAGGGGCTCTGGCATCAGCCAGTCTGGGCTCCCACGAGGCCTCGTGGAGAAAAAGCCCTGGATGAAGGGGAGTGCGCGTGCCGCAACTACCCCAAGGAAGAGAAACGGCGCCAGCTGCTTCCTCCGCGCCAGCACAGCTCTGCCGCCAATGGCTTTTTTGAAAAGAGCAGAAATGGGGAATCGGGACTCCTGCCTACCCCAGCGTTCTCAGAGGGGAGGAATCAATAATAAGAGGAAGAAACCCCAAGGGAAGGGGTGTAGCAGCAGCACCAAGGGTTAAAAGAAACGGCAAGTAGAGGTTGCGAGAGGAAACGAAGCAAGCCTCTGAGAAGAAAAAAAAAGAGAGAGAGAGAGAACTGCCCCTGCTGCAGACCCTGACTGACTGCTGCAATCGTTGCAGTCAGCTTCTCAAGCACAAGGGAACAATTTGCAAGCCAAATTGAAAGGGAAAGAAATTTTAAAGAAGCCAATTGGGAAAAGAATACCTCTGATTGTTCCTGCTCCGACCAGAAAGAGAGAGAGCTGCCTATCCGAACCGAAGGCTGAGCTTAACTGGGGGACGAATGAGAGGAGAGGAGGAGTCAAAACGTCCTTCAGTAAAGCCCAGCCTATCAGAACGGAGAGACTAAGCACCTCCCACTGCCTGGATGCTCGGAGCAGCTCGCTGGAGAAGAAAAGAATTATACAAGATTACTATGCAAAATTGTACTATCAAGAAAACATTCAAGAAGAAAAAATTAAACAATATTTACAGAAGGCAAAATTACCACAGATACCCAAAGACATTAAAACAATGCTAGAAGAGAATATAACAATGATGGAATTGACAGAAGTTCTAAAGAAACAAAATACAGGGAAAGCACCAGGTCCAGATGGCCTGCCAGTGGAATTTTACAAGGCTTCTCAGGAGGTGTTGAATCTCCAACTATTAGAAGTTATGAATGAAGTTATGTTAAAGAAGAGAATACACAAGACATGGTCAGAAGCTTATATTACACTTATACCGAAGGAAGATACAGATTCACAGCAAGTTAAAAACTATAGATCTATTTCTCTACTAAATTCAGATTATAAAATTTTTGCTTCAATTTTGGCAGAAAGATTGAAAAGATACTTAAATAATTTTATACATGTTGATCAAAACGGATTTCTGCCAAAGAGACAAATTAAACATAATATGAGAATAATTCTGGACACTCTGGAATACTGTAAGGCATACCCTGAAAAGCAAACGGCTCTGATGTTTTTAGATGCTCAAAAAGCCTTTGATAATGTGAGTTGGCATTTTATGTTAGTACAATTGGCACAAATGGGCTTTGGTAAAAAATTTTATACACGCCATTGAGACAATATATCATGAACAAACTTGAAGGGTTTTGATAAATGGAGAATTGACAGAATCAATAGACATAAGAAAAGGGACTAGGCAAGGTTGTCCACTGTCGCCTCTGCTGTTTGTGTTAACATTAGAAATGTTGAATATGTGTATTAGAGAAGATAAAGAAATAAAAGGAATGAAAATTAAAAAAGAAGAATATAAGTTACAAGCCTTTGCAGATGACCTGGTATTTATACTAGAAGATCCATTGAAATCAGCACCTAAATTAATAGAAAGGATAGAAAAGTATGGAAAGGTAGCAGGTCTGAAAATTAATAAAGGTAAAACAAAGATACTAATAAAGAACATGTTAGTAAGACAAAAGAAAGAGTTGGAAGAAGTTTTAGAAATACAGGTCGCAAATAAGGTTAAGTATTTAGGGATACACATTACATCAAGATGTAGTACACTGAAGGAGGATAATTATATTAAACTCAGGCAGCAGATAACGACAGACTTGGAAAAATGGAAAAATTTACAATTATCACTGATTGGGAGAATATCAACAATTAAGATGAATGTATTGCCTAGAATCTTATATTTATTCCAGACAATTCCAATTAGATTAGGGAAAGAGTTTTTTGAAGATTTAAATAAAACTGTGTTGAAATATATATGACAAGGTAAAAAAGCAAGAATAAAATTTAAGCTGTTACAGGATGCAAGAATAAGAGGAGGGTTTGCATTGCCCGATTGGGAATTATATTACCAGGCAGCAAATTTGATGTGGGTAAAAGAATGGATAACACTAAGGAATAGTAGACTATTGACTTTAGAAGGACATGACTTGTTACTGGGGTGGCATGCATTGCTTTGGTATAAGGGAACTTAAACACAAGGGTACTTTAGAAGACATATTCGAGAGGCTTTGTTTTTAAACTGGGAGAAGATTAAAATACAATACTATTTAAAAATTCCACTATGGATATCTATTATTGAAGCTTTTTCATATCCAGTAATATACAAAAAGGAACAAACAGTTAGATATGGTGAGATATTGAATGAAAAGGGTGAACCTAAATCTATGTAAACGTTGGAAGAACAAGGTGTAAAAATGAATTGTTTTTCATATTTGCAAGTACAATCTAGATTTGATAAAGATTTTAAAACAGAAGGTGTTTGTAATAAGATGACTGAGTTAGTTAAAATTCTGATGGGTACTGATGAAAAGGTAATTAAAAAACTTTATGGACATTTATTAGAATTTAAAATGGAAGAAGAACAAGTTTTTTTAAAAAATTACATTTATATGCCGCCCTTCTCCAAAGACTCAGGGTGGCTTACAATTTTTGGGATACAACCCAGTGTGCTCAGCAATAGCCTTCATTCCATTGTATATGCCTGCTTACTACTAAGCGGCATTTTTACAAGGTCAGCTAATTGCCCCCAACAATCTTGGGTCCTCAATTTACCTACCCCGAGAGGATGGAAGGCTGAGTCAACCTTGAGCCTGGTGGGATTCGAGCCTACAGCAGTTGTAGGCAGCTGGAACTTAAGTGCAGGCAATTAACAGCCTGAGCCACCAAGGCCCTTGTTAAAGAAACAATTCTTTAACAAGTTAAAGAAACAATGATTGCTTGGGGGGGAAATTTTGGACATGGGATTGATTTAGAGAAATGGCAAAAACTATGGTCTCAGAATTATAAAATGACAATGTCAATGGCTTATAAAGAAAATTTGTATAAGATCTTTTACAGGTGGCACTTACCCCCGACGCGAATTGCAAGAATGTTTAAGAATAAATCAGATAAATGTTGAAAACGTCATCAGATACCTGCTTCATATTACCATATGTGGTGGACGTGTTCGGATGCAAAAAGATATTGGACTAAAATCCACACGTGGTTGGAAAAAATGACAAAACAACATATAGACTTAAAACCGGAAATATTTTTATTGGGAATTATACCAGATATTTACAATAAAGAGTTGAAATATTTGATTGTAAATGTTTTAACAGCAGCTAGAATTGTATTTGCTAAGAACTGGAAAAATGATAAAATACCTATGCAGGAGGAAGTTATTAAGAAAATAATGGATTGTGCTGAAATGAGCAAATTGACATTTGAAATTAGAGATCAAGAAGATAAACAATTTTATAAGATATGGGATTTGTTTTATCAATGGTTGGATAAAAAGATTTGGTAATGTAATAGAATATATAATTTTGTAAGAAATTTAATAGATTGATATAAAATATAATATATATAACCATTGGATGAAAGTATAATATAAACTTTATAATAAAATTGAGAATATTTCATATAATTGATGAAATAAATAGTTTAGTCATGTATAATAATAATTGATAAATATATAAGAATGTTTTATATGGACAATATGAGAATCTTTTTTATAAATTGTGAGTGATGATTATGAAAGGATAACACAAAGGATCTGTAACCAACTGACACACTGTAAAATGGACAATGGTTTTTATGTTTTTATGTTTTGTTTGTATGTTTGTCTTAAAATAAAAACTTTTTATAAAAAAAAACACCTTTATCAGTCCCCAGGTGATCATTACCTTCCTTCCAAGCGTTATGTATGTCTGTGGATATTGGTCTATGCAATAGGTTATTTATATATATATGAATATATCTTATTCAGATCTTGTCCCGTGTAAGATTGAGAGTATCTTGGCAACGTTTTGACAAAATCTCATTTCGAAATGTTGCCAAGATACTCTCAATCTTACACGGGACAAGACCTGAATACACCAAGACCTACATACCTTTACCCGTGAAAATCTATGAAAACGAATATACACACACACACACACACACATACACACACACACACACACATATTCTTATGTTTTCACGGGTATTTATATGTATGGTATTTAGGTTTCTATTTTCGTAACTTGTGCTTTAGCAGAATCCATCTGCCATCTTCAGGCTTATGTATTGGGTTCTTTATTAATTGTGTGTTTCAAGCTTGACAGCCTTTGACAACCCTAACCCTAACTGTCAAAGGCTGCCAAGCCTGAAACACACAATTAATAAAGAACCCAATACACAAGCCTGAAGATGGCAGATGGGATTCTGCCGAAACGTCGCTATAAAAGCACAACTATTACATGGGAAAATACCCAAAGAAACCTAAATACCATATATACACATATACATACATACATACATACATACATACATACATACATACATACATATTTGTTTTTGTAGATTTTCACGGGTAAAGGTGTGTAGGTCTTGGTGTAGGTCTTGGTGTATTCGGGTCTTATCCCGTGTAAGATTGAGAGTATCTTGACGATGTTTCAGCGAGATCCCACCCGCCATCTTCAGGTTAGTGAAAACACCAGCCTGAAGATGGCGAGTGGGATCTCATTGAAACATATATACCTGCCTCACTCGAAAGTGTTTTAATCTTTTTCTGCAGGTATAAGGGAAGTAAGAACAGATTTATACACAGTGTTCCATGTTGATTAAGATTTACAAGTTTAGCTGCCACTCTGTCAGCATGAAGAGGAGTTGAACTACATTAGCTGGGAGTATGGATGAAACAGAAACCTTGATCTTCCCTTAGCCCTATCACTCTTTAGCCTGGGAAGATCCTATTAAGACAGAACTAGAAATTATCAATGTCAAATTTGTCAAAATCCAAGTGTTCTGCAACACCAGAATACCCTGAAGTAAATGATAAAGTCTGAATTTGTGGATTTAACTGACCAATCTGCAGCTTTCTAAGACAGTACTTTTAGTAGATATTCCTGGATTGATTGCCATAGTTAAACATATAGATGTTCAAAGTCTTCTATCCTTGTTGTGTTCGGCTCATTCTATTGGGCAGGGGGTGTCTTGCAACTATCATTATGTAGCTGCTTTTCAGATTGTATATACTTTTTGGGGGGAGAAGTGAATTAATTAGGTTCACATTTGAAGAAATGTACCCCCCATTTGTTTCAAATGTGACATTAGTGGACGGGTACAGAAATCTTGCTCTTTAAAATTTAAATTTTCACTTATTTTGTGCACACAATCTTGGTAATTTAATTTTTCAGATATTGTTGTAAAATGTTTTGTTGTTCTTTAAAATTAAAAACTTGAACGATTATAGTAAATTTGAATTGTGAAGAAATTTACTGTGACTTCAGTAAGTATTTCTGTAAGATGATCTTAAGCTGCATATAAGAAAGTGTCTTGAATTTCACAGCTCCATACTGGAGCTTTATTTAAATAAGGCATTTTATAGTATGCATTTTATTTTTAATATTCTGCTGTGATGGAAATAAAGGTGACTTGATAAACTGGGCAAGCGACTCTAAAGGTCTGTGAAGATATTAATTACCCCAAATGGGTTGGTATAATCTTCTGGGAAATGTCCTTTTTATGTGCAAAGACTACCATTGTAAAACAAATATTAATAAGTGATAGAAATGTTGGATGTAGGTAAAGTATATAAAAAAAAATAACAAGGTAAGCAAATTACTGACTGATCTGCACAGTACAGAACGTTTGCAACAGAAGCAAGGCATGATTTGTAAATAAATACATTTTAAAAAGAAACAAGTAATTAGGAGGTTTACATTCACCTTTTCAAAGGCTAATTCCATATCACATTAGTGATATCTAGTTCAGGAATGGCAAGATATATTGGCTCCCATCAGCTCCAGCACAGTTGAGTTATAGTTCAATATATCTGTGGCTACTCAGATGGATAGCTTAGATGCAGGTGCTGTGGCAAAAACAGTCTCTCTGTTACTGTACAGAGTTCCAATTTCCATCTAGATAATCTGTCACCTTTGTTGACATTCAAATCCCATCAGTCCTAGTTAACGTTATGTATTTCTAAAGTGCTCTTCCACAGAAGTTAATTGATAAGGCTAGTGCTGTGGGATAATGGGATTTGCAATTTCAATTTGCAGGGCTCAAGTTGCCCTAGATCTCCTGATCTAGATGAGGTGGAACTGGGTCAAAGGAAAGATATTCAATTGCCACTGCCATTAGCGAGTAAAACAGACTCTTATTTGACGGTATCATGCACTAGCAATGATTTTGACATTCTGGCCTAAAATTCAGTGTGAGCTTCGTGTGCTTGTCCAAAATGGATATTTTCAGTTAGTGAATTTTGGAGCTGTAGTGATATTTTGGCCATTTAGATCACAAAACAGGCTCATTTTAATTTTAATTTTTAGATCCAGTAGTTTCTTTGAGGGTCATGTGTATCATGGGGCCCATCAATATCTACAGCTTAACATGGCACCTCAAAGGATTCTTTCTTTATTCTTGAAGTTGTTACCAAGTTGCAATTTTTAAAATGATAAAAGTGAAAAATTATTAAATAAATGGGATTAATAATTATATAAGCTATATACATTTAACTACCATTTAAATAGGTCATTATGTTCACTATGCCACTGAGTGCACAGTACATTTTGAGCATGGAGTCACAATATGACGTGAATAGCTTAGGATATTACAGTATGCTTTAGTGCCACATAAATCAGAATGACTCTTTTAAACAGTATCTGTATGTTTATTTTTATTGTTCAGCAATACCTGCACCATTTCCCATGGGCTACATGATATAGCACCAGTTTACACAAAAACTCTCCAGAGGCTACAAATAGTTCCATTTTGCAATGTTGGGAGTGTTAAGTTTGCATGAAGAGTCAGATGCGAAGAGCTTCAGTGAAGAGTTTATTAGTGACTACAGCTTGAATGGACCCAACTTGGCTGGGCTACGGCTGCTACTTATAGCCAGCAGCCGCAGTTGCCAGCCAATCAGAGTGCAGGGTTTTCCCGCACTTTTTAATCCAATCCTATTTGACATTTTACAAGAACAATTCAAACTAAACCAATGGCATTCAAACTTACATACATAACACCCCTCCCCACTAGGTTCAGTCCATACAAACCCCAACCTATCCAATGTATTCTTTTAAATAGGTGGGGCTCTTGCGTGTACGTTGAGACCTTCGTGGTTCAGAAGTTTTAACATTCTCACCCAGTGAGAGAGGAAATGTGTCTGCTGACATTTCCCCACTGGAACTTCCTGTGAAAGAAGACCCTGTTTGATTGTTAGAATCTGGTCTCTCCTCCCAACCCATCTCCAGCCCAATGTCAGCACCCAAGTCAGGTAGTGATGTACAATCTTCCACTTCTAAGGATGGATTTTGGCATTGTGACAGGTTTTGGAATGGTTCCTGTGGCTCGTTACACATGGGGTTGATTCTTGCTTGCTGACTTTCCTCCTGTTCCTCCACTTCCCCCCTAGAATTGACATCAGGTGAGGGAACTAGAGAGGAACAAGTGCGATGTTCCTGAGAGAACCTGGATCTAAGTTGATCAATGTGCCTGCTCCAGAGGAGTCCATCCTCTGCTTGCACGAGGGCCTGTGATTTGAGTTATCTCAGCGGGAATCCACAAAGGTTCACCCATAAGGTTCTTAGCATAAATAGAATCACCCACACTGAATGTACAAACTCTGGAAGTGGAATCCAGTGGTGCGTTGGGTGCGTAAGTGGGATGAAGGCGGTCAAGGGAAGACCTAAGTTTCCTACCCATCAACAACTCTGCTGGGGATAAGTTATTAGATGGGTTAGGAGTGATGTGCTGAACACTAAGAAGTTTTTCAACTTTCTCAGTGATGTCCCCAGGACCAGTTGCTGAAGCTCCTCCTTGGTAAAACGTACCATGCGTTCAGCCCGGCCGTTAGCCAAAGGGTGCCCAGGGGCAGTAAGGGCATGTCTGATACCCTGTTGTGCTAAATAGGATTCAAAGAGGTTGGATGTAAATTGAGGGCCATTGTCAGAGACAAGAACATCAGGTAACCCATGGGTTACAAAAAGTTTTTTGAGCTGTTTGATGACAGCATCAGTTGTGGTGGTTGCCATGGGGATTACCTCTAGCCATTTGGAATATGCATCTACTATAATAAGAAAGGTGTGCCCTCTGTAGGGCCAGCAAAATCAATGTGAATCCTGGACCATGGGCCCCTAGGACATTCCCATTCCTGTGTGGGGGTGAGAGGTGGGGCAGGCCTGACTGCCTGACAGTTGGGACAAGATGCAACCCAGTTTTCAACCATTTTGTCAATACCTGGCCACCATACATAACTCCTGGCCAATCCCTTCATCCTTACAATACCAGAATGATCCTCATGTAACATTTCCAAAACCTCTCTTTGCAGTTTTGCAGGAATAACCACCCTGTTACCCCACAAAATACATCCTCTTAATACAGATAATTCAGTTTGCCTGGACTTAAAAGGTTGAGCCAGGTGAGGTAGTTCTTGAAGAGGCCAACCTTTCTTCATACAGCCTATAACAGGAGCCAACACAGTGTCTTTGGCAGTCTCTCTGGCAATCTCAGCAGTATGAACTGGAAGCTTAGCAACAGTCTCTAGGAAAAAAGTGTGTGTTTCTGGTTCAAAGTCCACCTTGTGGCAAGGCAGTGGGCAATGACTCAGTGCATCAGCATGTCCAATGTCCTTGCCAGGCCTGTGAATCAGTTTGTATGAATAGGCTGCAAGAAATTCAGTCCACCTCAGCATTCTTGGTGACAGGATAGTAGGCGTAGGTTTGTCTCCTGCCACAATGCCTAATAAAGGTTTGTGATCCGTAACAATGGTAAATGACCTGCCATACAGATATTCATGAAATTTCTTGACAGCTGCAACAACTGCCAATGCCTCCTTGTCCAGTTGGCTATAATTCCTCTCTGCTTTGGTCAAAGTGCTAGAGTAAAATGCAATAGGGGCTTCTCTCCCACTGGGAAGCCTGTGGCTCAACCCCCACTCCAAAAGGGGATGCATCACAAGTCAGTACAACAGGCAAATTCTCAGAGAACTGTATCAGTACAGCATCAGACGTGATTAGTCTTCTAATACTGTTAAATGCTGATTGTTCCTTCCTCCCCCAGACCCAAACAGACTTTTGTCAAGTAATCTGTGCAATGGTTCAGCAATGGTTGCCTTCTGAGGTAGGAACATGTGATAAAAGTTAATGAGTCTAAGGAAGGCTTGCAAATCTGTTTTGCATTTAGGTCTAGGGGCTTCTTTGATTGCTTGAACCTTGGCATCTGTAGGGTGGATGCTATGCTTGTCAATCATATAGCCCAGGAAGTCAACCTTGTCAGTTTTAAGAGTGCATTTTTCTTCCTTGACTTTTAACCCCGCTTTCCTGAATCTGGTAAGGACTTCTCTGAGTCTTTCTTGTAACTGAGTATCATTTTCAGCAGAGATTAACACATCATCAAAGTAAGGCACTACCCCTGGCAGTCCTTGGAGCATCCTTTCCATAAGGCTTTGAAAAATACCTGGTGCCACGCTTACTCCAAATTGTAACCTTTCACATTTGAAGGTACCTCTATGAGTCACAATGGTTTGGGCCTCTGCAGTGGCATCATCAACTGTTAGTTGTTGATATGCCTGGGCCAGATCCAATTTGGCAAAGACTGTACCCCTGCCAAGTGAATGTAACAGATGATGCATCACTGGAACTGGGTATGCACTCTGCTGCAGCGCATGGTTCAGTGTCCCCTTATAGTCTCCACAGATTCTTACTGAGCCATCAGCCTTGACTGGTGTGACTATGGGTGTCTCCCACCTGGAGTGGTCAGTGGGCTGTAAAACCCCTTGAGCTATTAATTTATCTAATTGTCCATCAATTTTTTCCTTTAAAGCAAATGGGACCCTTCTGGGCTTTAAACGAATTGGGGGCACCCTGGGATCTAGGTTGAAAGTGATAGAGGTCCCCATATACTTGCCCAATCCTTCACTGAAGACCTCTGGAAACTCAGACTTCAAGGCCTCCTCCCATTCAGAATTGCTCACATGATTGATGCCAGTCACCTCGATGCCTAGTGGATTGAACCACTCAAGTCCCAGCAAGCTTGGGCGATCCTTGTCCACGATGGTCAGGGGCAAACGCTTGGTGTGGCCTTTGAACTTCACATTGAATTCTCTTGTTCCAACTACTGGAATCTTGTTCCCTTGGTAGTCTTTAAGAGTCAGTGCTTGCTTCTGGAAATGTTTCTTCTGAATGTTGGGAAGTAGCCTGTGAATAGTGTCCCATGACACCATAGATAAATAGGAGCCTGAGTCCACTTCCATTTGGCAAGGCCTTCCTTCAATAAGTACCTTCACATGTACTTTTCTGCTTCTCAAGGGTGAAGAATGACCAATGGTGACTGTTTGATGAGTTTCATTCTTCCCATTTGCTCTGTGCTGTGCCCCATTTTCTCACTGAAGTTGTTGGGCTTGAAATCTTTGTCAGGAAATTTTCTTCTGTGTGGAGGAGTTCTGGATGATTTGCAGACTCTTGCTAGATGACCTCTGTTTTCACAACGGAGGCAGATGGTATCAAGAAACTTGCATTCAGTGCGGGGGTGGCCGCCCCACAACCTCTGCATTAAAAGTCTTGCCTTTTCCTTCCCAGGTCTTTCTTTTTCTTTTCCATTCTGAGTCTGTAAATTCCTTCCTCCACCTCACTACAGTCTGATTCAGAATCTATTTGCTCCTTCTGCTGAGGAGGACTCTTCTATGGCCTCCTTTAACGTGATCTTAGGTTTTAATAATAATTTGCTCTGAAGCACCTTGTCTTTGAGGCCTAGAACAAACCGATCGCGCATGGCCTCCTCCAAGCTGTTAAACTCGCATGCACCCCCAATGTCTCTTAAGCTTGCCACGAAGTCGTTAATGTTTTCGCTTTCCCCTTGATCCTGACGGTAAAACTCGTGTCTCTTAATGAGGCATGATACTTGTGGGGCGTAATGGGCTCTTAAAAGCTTTTCTAAATCAGGCCATTCCATTACCTTCACGCCTGCAGCTCCCGCCAATGCCTTTGCCATCTTGAAGACTGCGGACCGCGTGAAGGAAGACCGCCCTCTTCTGCTTCTCGGAGATGTTGGCGAGGTCGTTTCCTTCCAAATACATTTGGAAGTGATCTGCATACGATTCCCAGTCTTCTGCCGCCAGATCGAATGGGGCTGGGGGGGTGTTCAGCACAGCCATCTTGCTCTTCTGCTTGTCTTCCGCGTCGTCTTCTCTTCAGGGGAATCCCACCCTCGTCGCCAGTGTTAAGTTTGCATGAAGAGTCAGACGCAAAGAGCTTCAGTGAAGAGTTTATTAGTGACTACAGCTCGAATGGACCCAACTTGGCTGGGCTACGGCTGCTACTTATAGCCAGCAGCCGTAGTTGCCAGCCAATCAGAGTGCAGGGTTTTCCTGCACTTTTTAACCCAATCCTATTTGACATTTTACAAGAACAATTCAAACTAAACCAATGACATTCAAACCTACATACATAACAGGGGGCTTTTGCAGAAACAAAATACATGGGTTAGGGTGGTAATCACCCCAGAAATATGGAATGAAGAACTTTGTAAATTCCAGTGCAGTTTGCAGACAATGGAACCTGTCTTCAAATTGACGTGGTTTTAGGGGGGGGTATGTAGTATTGCCTGCAGTGAAAATAAAGAAATAAAATGGGAATGAGAACTTCATCCTGATGCATCACTTCCTGATTTTAAACAAAAGCTCTTCTGTATACTTTTGATACTGGCAGTTAACTATGGTTCAAGTGTTAAGGGGAACAGTTCACAATTAACAATATTTATTCAGATCCAAAGTAATTTGTAATTTAACTAATTTCCTGGAGAAAAATCTAACTATGTAGTTGCTAAGAGTCAGACTGACCTGATGGGATATCACACAATTTAATTAATTTATTCATTAAGTATTCAAAACAGTTTCAAGGAGGTAGGTCCACAAAAGCAGCAAGTATTGGGTGGTTGGTGAAACCGAACAAAGAAGAGAAATAAGCAATACAGATGTTTGTTGATGGGATATGGTTGTGAGGAATGGGAAACCTTCCATTGAGTACCTACTTAAAGGCATGTTGTATTAGGACACTTGTGGTTTAGAAACACAAAAATAACACAAATAGCATATGGAATGAACAAATTTCACCCATATGATTTATACTCTCTTAATTTTTTGTGGGGTGGATGGAGGAGTGTGAGAATAATCCCATTCAGTACTGTACATCAACATTCTCATCAACATACAGCTATATTAAGATAATGCTGTATTGAAATATTTTATTTATTTATTTGATTTGTCAATCACTTACAAAATAATAGGTATAAGTATAAACACGAGTAAGAATACAGGAAATAGGTACAAATAAATGGGGACAATAGGACAGGGATGGTAGGCACGATGGTGCACTTATGCACGCCCCTTACAGACCTCTTAGGAATGGGGTGAGATCAATAATGGATAGTTTGAGGTTAAAGGAGTGGGGGTTAGAGAATGTAACAACAGAGTCAGGTAACGCATTCCAGGCATTGACCAGTCTGTTGCTGAAGTCGTACTTTCTGCAATCAAGTTTGGAGCCGTTAACATTGAGTTTGTATCTGTTGTGTGCTCTTGTATTGTTGCGGTTGAAGCTGAAGTAGTCATTGACTGGTAGGACATTGTAGCAGATAATTTTGTGTACTACGCTTAAGTCCAACCATAGGTGGCGTAGTTCAAGATTGTCCAAGCCCAAAATTTCAAGTCTGGTGATATAGGGTATTCTGTTGCGAGCAAAGGAGTATAATACTCTTCTTGTGAAATACTTCTAGACTTGCTCAATTGTATTAATGTCTGATATACAGTGTGGATTCCAGACAGAAGAGCTGTATTCGAGTATTGGTCTAGCAAAGGTTTTGTATGCCCTAGTTAGCAATTCAATATTTCCAGAGGAGAAGCTTCGTAAGATTTGCAACTCTTAATGCCTTTTTGGCAATGCTGTTACAGTGAGCTCTGGTGCTTAGGTCATTAGATATGAGTACTCCTAGGTCCTTGACAGAGTGAAGGTGATCAATGAGGTCATAACCGCCTAGTTTGTATTTGGTGTGCTGATTTTTTTTACCAATGTGTAGGACAGAGCATTTGTTGGTCGAGATTTGGAGTTGCTAATTGTTTGACCATTCAGACACATAATCAAGGTCACTTTGAAGAGCAGTAGCATTGTCGATGTGTAATTTGGGGTTTAATATGAATGATATTATTTTGACTACCAAGTATGCTCATCCACATACTGTTTTGCTCAATACAGTAAGATATTTTTAGTTTTTCTTAGTAGAATAGCAATAATTGTGCCGCAAATAAAAGACCTAGAGCTTTTTTCTTTTGGAAGAACTTTAATAGGTACGAAAATTAAGTCCATTTTGTCCATGTCTCAGTTCAGTAATAACTGCTTCTCCTTACAGACTTACTATATGATGCGTGATCCTGTGATAATTCATAAATCTGAGTTTGCTGAGTTTGACTCCAACATTTTCACTTGGTGCACTTAACATAGAGTTCTTTTATTACCTTGCCTCAGAACATGTTGCTTCTCTGACTGGCTATTTTTTGTGTATATTATGTACAAAAAGGAGGTCAATATGGAATTATAGCCAAAGGCAAACTGGCTCCAAAAGCATAAGAAGTAGAAGGGACAAACATTCATGGATTGTAGACATGTTGCTAATAAGAGGAAAGGGTGGGATGTAGATACTGATTCTAAAATACAGCTTTGAAGATACAGAAAATATCAATAACTGTCGAATGGGAGTCAGGTACAGAAACTCTATATTGTCTAATATACACTACAGCTTCTAATTGCAGCTTTAACTCGGAGTCATCAATGTTTCTGACATCTTGACTGTGACTGTGAGAGACAAAATATCAGGATCTTCAGTCTTCATGAGCGACAGTGGCACAGTGGTACAAAGTACAGTACTGCAGGCTACTTCTGCTGACTGCCAGCTGCCTGCATTTTGGCAGTTCAAATCCCAACAACCTCAAGGTTGACTCAGCCTTCCATCCTTCCGAGGTGGGTAAAATGAGCACCCAGATTGTTGGGGGCAATAGGCTGACTCTTTAAACAGCTTAGAGAGGGCTGTAAAGCACTGTGAAGCAGTATATAGTCTAAGTGCTATTGCTATTGCTCATGAGTTGAACATTTTAGGATGTAGATGTCTCTCAGTATAAAACAGCTATTCTTGATCCCAGTTACAATCAACAGGCAACCAAACCATTTGTAAAATTCAGAGGGATGGCATCTTAACTCACAAGTAATAGATATTGCATAATAAAGAAAACCAAACTCAGGTTATCTGTAGTGTGACCATGTTGAAAATATTGTATAGCATTCTGATTAACATCTACCTTATTTACAGTAGTGCTAAGATGTGGATTGGAAAAGAAAAGCCAAATGATCAAAGGACACCTTGCCTTATACAGTAAGTAAAGGGTAAAGCAGATGTGGCTTTTTAAACTAGGAAAGTTTATGAAATGAGGCATGGTTTAATGGTATTTTCTCTCTTCGCTCTAGCATGATACAGCCTGAACTAGGGACAATGTGTTGAATTTGATTAAAATCAGAATATGCCAAAGAAAATATGCCTTGTATGGAATAATTCATTGCACAAAGAGGTATTGATGGTCAACAGATTAGATGCCTAATCTAAGGAAAATTATGGATCATAAATCTGAGAATGGTTGTTTGTCACAACCACTCTATGGCAACTTCGGTAAGTAATTGAATGCAGTCACTAGAAGCAGCAACAAGGAAGGATATCATCTTTCTGGTAGATTTGAAGATCTCAAAGAAGCATCTAGTTGGCCACTGTGAGAAGCAGGCATAATGAATTGCCTGACCTGATCCACCAGGGCTTTTCTTTGGATAATTTCTTTTTTCGCAGGAAAATTTGCTTTTAGCTGAGTTAAATTTCTGAACTAAGTTCCTTCCCAAAGAAGTCACTAAAAGCTTTTTTAGTGAAAAGCAAAAGAGCAAGATAGAATTATGCATTGATACATTCTATTTTATAATCATTTCCCCCTCCCTCCCTTTCTCTCTCTCTTTCTCTTCTAAATAAGCAGGAAATATCTGCCAGTGAAGTTCCGGAAATAAAGTACAATTCTGCTTTCATGTGCTTAATATGTACGGTCTCTGGAGGATTAAATGAGTGGAATACATCATCATTTAAAATGTTGATGCTGCATTAAGATGAATGTGTACCCAATGAGCTGGGAAATTACTACTGATGCCTATTTGAAGATGGAGCAAGGAGATAGAATCATATTGGACCAGCTAATTAAGTCCAGGGTATGCTTTCTGTATCCCAAGCCTACTAGCATAGCTATCTGATAGAAAAACATAGTATGAAATAGTTATGTGCCGTAAGATGAAAAGAACAATATTCCCGAAGACTCTTTCCATGTGAAATTTGATTTTGAAATGAAATTGACAATGTAGTTAAAAGGAAAGCTCAATACTGAAGGCATACTGCCTAATGACAGTTTCCAAAATAATTCTGAAGTAAGTCATTCAGGTGACCCTGCTAGGAAGAATAAGTTTGTTAACCATTTAGTACTGGGAGAGGGTTATACAAGGAAGGCTGAAGTCAATCAATGGTATGGGGAAATGTTACGGCAGGAAAAGGAGAAATGTCAAGTTCAGTTGCTCTTAGTTTCCTGCCTGGTATCAGAGCAAGAATGTAAGATAATGAAAAAGAAAAGAAAAGAAAGAAAAAAAGAGTGGTCTCACTAATTTGGTACAGTGAGGTTAAGTGGAAAACCCAAAATTGATACCTGTTCATAACTATTCTATGAAAAAGTGGGATTGAAATTAATACAAACTTATCCAGCATACCACCATCACATTTTAATCAACCAACTGCTCTTTATCTAGCTTTCAAGTGACCCAGAGGCTGCTTTAAAGGTGGAGTTCAACTTATCTTTACCATCTCTTTCTATATCAGGTCTGGAGTTTTCCAGGGTTTAGTGTTTCTTGTCCTGCTTACAGATGCTTTGGTAAACAAGTTGACCCCCTCCTCTTTGTGGTAACCTCTCAAATACTGGAATACTGCTATCATTTCAGCCCTAGTCCTTCTTTTCTCTAGACTAACCAAACCCAAATCCTGCAACTGTTCTTCATATATTTTTGTCTCCAGGCTCTTAGTTGCTCTTCTTTGCAATTTTTCCAAAGTCTCAACATACTTTTTATAATTGTGGTGACTAAAACTGGATGCAGTATTCAGTTTTGGTCACCACATTACAAAAAAGATGCTGAGACTTTGGAAAAAGTGCAAAGAAGAGCAGCGACGATGATTAAAGACCTGGAGAGTAACACGTATGACACGTAGTAACACAGTTGCAGGATTTGGGTTTGGCTAGTCTAGAGAAAAGAAGGACTAGGGGTGATGTGATAGCAGGATTCCAGTATTTCAGAGGTTACCACAAAGAGGAGGGGGTCAACTTGTTTTCCAAAGCGCCTGAAGACCAGAAACAGTGGATAACGAGAGAAGCCACCTGGAACTAAGGAGAAACTTCCTAACAGTGAGGACAATTAACCAGTGGAACAGCTTGCTGTCACAAGTTGTAGGTGCTTCATCACTGAAGGTTTTTAAAGAGACTGGACAGTCATTTGTCTGAAATGGTATAGGGTCTCCTGCTTGAGCAGGGGGGTTGGGCTAGAAGAGCTCCAAGGTCCCTTCCAGTTCTGTTCTGATTGAATTCAAGGTCAAGCAGCCAATCAAATCTGTATGTATTGTACTGCAACTGCCTTTGACCAAATCAATCTAGCTAATAATAAATGTTAATTGGGATTGCAACACAAAATGTCTGGAGGACACCAAATTGTATGTCCCATGTCTTTTCTGTCAGCAAGGTTGTTTTATCCTGACCCACTGAATCAGATGGCCAATCTAATCAGCTTCCAAACTTAGTTGAAAACTCTAAGGATTTAAGTGATTTCTTGCATGCAATAACATATATTTCCCCTATTGTTTAAGATCATTTACTCTGGAGATGTTTTCAGCCAATTATGTGTCTGTTGTCATTCATGATAGTCTTTGCCTGCCAACTGGCATACAGGAAGTTACATTCAAGCTGTGTTCTATCAAGAATACATCAAAAGTTTTATTTCCCCTCTGAAGACGTGGTATAACAAATTGGCAAAGAAGAGAACAAATGGAAAATAACACATTTTTAAAAAGATATCTAGTGTAATAAATGTGCTGCAAAGTAAGAACGTGAGATGTACTGTAGCAGCCTTCTTTCAGACCTCCCTCATAGAAACATTTTTTTTGCAAAGAAGAGTGTCCATAGTACTCAGTAATGCTAAAAAGGTGGATGGGAGATTCGGCTTGATTATGACTACATTTTTAAATTGTATTCTGACACCGCACAATTCTGCAGCCTTTAACCAACTTGCAAATACTGTATTTTTGCATCATCCTTCACAATTAATACTGAGCATATATAGTAATATCAAATAGGTCATTCTTTGAAAATCTACAAGGATAGAGAGGATGTAATGCTCATTCTAATGCTACTGGGTCTTACATTTTGCTGGGTACAGCTTGGAGTGCCAGATTTTATTTGGCACTTGAGACTGGAATTCAATGTTTCATGCAACCAGTTTTCTGTACTGATAAACCTATTGAACATGATGAATACAGATAGGACTCTGTTCTTATATTAAGTACCTATTCCTTGTCCAAAAACTTCCTTTGTATGTCTCTGTGTAACATGCCTCCCCTAGATTAGACACATATTTCAATCAGTTACATCATTTACATCAGCGGCTCCTAAAATTTGGGGCACCAGGGAGTGGTTCCATGGAGAGGCGTTTTATTATTTAGCATGTATGTATGTATGTATGTATGTATGTATGTATGTATGTATTTATTTATTTATTTATTTATTTATTTTTAAAATTAGATCAGCCTGTGGTCCGATCTAAGCATAGTACACAAATTGTCTACTACAATGTCTTATCTGTCAATGACTTCTTCAACCTCAATCACAATAATACATGGGCAAACATTTGATACAAACTCAAGGTAAACTGCTCCAAACGATTGCAGAAAATATGACTTCAGCAACAGAGTGGTCAATGCCTGGAATTCTCCCACCCGACTCCATTGTTATAGCCTCAAACTCTCACAAGCTTCAATCTCAAACTGTCTACCGTGGACCTCACCTCATTCTTAAGAGGTCCTTAAAGTGCACCAGCATGCCTACCGTTCCTGTCCTACTGTCCCCATTTATCTGTATTTACTTCCTTTGTTCATGTTTATGTTCATACCTATATTGTTATCTTGTACTTTTTCTCCCTATTGGCTCTTAGTTGTAGCTAGATCTAAGTAGCTTAGACTTCTCCATCATTTTCTTTATTTACTAAATAAAACTCATCTTTATTTTCTTTAAAACCACCAACAGCCTCAAGAATACAATACTTGCCTATCACCAGCCCTATGGTTCTGTGGTATAATGTTAAGATTAAGGACTTTCAAAGTGAAGTCAGGCAACAGCTATTCAGCCATATGTTATTTATAAGGCACGGTTAGATAAATGAACTGGGCATCAAGTATCATATAATATGTGGTGAAAGAAAACATAAATCAGGGATGGTGTCAGAAACAAAGCTCTTTAAAAGAGCCAAAAATCATAGCAACAATTTAGAGGTTTTCAAATGTGTATCTAGAATTTACTCACACATTAATCCAGCTAATACAGCATTTGCTGTTCTATTCTCTGCCTTGTCTATGTATTAGACAACAGCTTCAGATAAATCAGCAAACATCACCAAAATGTTGCTAAACTACTATTCCAGAAATACTTCACCATGGTAAAGGACACTGGAAATTGTAGTTCCTCAACATCTGGAAAGGTATCAGTTTCCTTTCTCTGCCGTGGGGAACATAGAAAAATGTAGTCATATATTTCTGGAGGACAATGTGTTGATAATGGCTGTTGCAAAGAAAGTCTGCATTGTTATCTCCTATAGTTCTTGAGAAACCTCATATATGCTATACTGAAATTAATGTACCAGAGAATTTTGTAAGGAGCTCTAGCTGTTTTTCATAATGGTACTACCAGACAGCTATTATCTTAGTACATCTGGAGAAAATATTTATTTCAGCCTTTTCATCCCACCTGACAAGCACTCTTAAAACAACTTGCAGCATGGATTTAAACATCCTTGGGCAAGGAAAGGGCAATCACAAGTATATAAGATATATACAAGTATATATGTATGGCAACAGTAATATTATTAATGCTGAAGCTCTATGTAAGAATGTTTGTCAATCTGTGATTGCGATCTTAGTGACAATAAGGTGATTGATATATTTGTTTTGCTTTAGCAAAAGCTTCCTTTGACTCCAAACAGCTCTTTTCTCCCTGCCCTGCTTTTCTCCCTTTTGAAAACATATGGTGTTATAGTAAGTTATTGCTACAGCTACAGATGACTCAGAACCCATGATTTCATAATGCCATTTTAATGTTTATAATGGGGCACTCAATCACAAACACAGCTGCATGGATTCAAGTTAACACATAATGATCCCACTAAGTACCTATGTGAAAGAGGCCTCAAATGGCCACCAGCACTCTCTTGTCCCCAGTGGCTAACTACAAATCAACTCCTATGCCAAAGTACAAGGCTGGAAGGTAAAATAATAATAAAAAAGCCAATAATTTACTTTTGACAGTGATTTGACACCTGGCTGATGGAAGGAGCTAACATTCTGACCTCTAGACTGTAACTTCTGCTAAGAGAGAGATATTCACTTGAAGCACCCATGGGGGTTTGGATTCCTGCTAATAGCAGGCAGTAAAATGGATTATAAAATTATGTCACAGTACAAATGTTCTCTCAATTAATTTCCCATCATGTTATAGCTGTTATCATTGGACTTCATCTAGAGAAATGGCTGGGGGAGGTGGGCAAAATGGGAGGGGGAGAAAAAAAATCCAGGATTTCTGACAGTTCTACACATATAATATGCAAAATCAGAGACGGTTGGAGCTTCTTTATTAATTTTTTTTATGCAAATGAAATACCACCTATTTCAATTACTTGGCCAAAAATACACAGCAAGGGAAGCACAAGTCAGTAATATACCATCACTATTATATTAATTATCATCATCAACTTGCTTTCTATCTAGCAAAAAGTAAGAAAGGGAGGGAAGGCAGGATACAACAAAAGTGGTAGAATTACAGCATTGTGGGGTCTGGCGAGGGTATAAAGTAACTTTATTGGGAAAATATGTTTTTTCCCAATAATATCCCTCCCTCCCTCCCTCCTTCCCTCTCTCTCTCTCTCTCTCTCACACACACACACACACACTCACACACACTCTCACACACACACACACACATTTTATACTTCCTTTTGCATGCACACCCATTCATGGGTGTGGACTAGGAGTGGGGAATTTCAGGTTCAAATTCACCCTCAGCCATGGAAATGACATCACAAGGTTGTAAAAAAAGGCTTGTAAAGTAGTGGAACAAAAAAGGAGAAAGGATTGCTCTCAATGACTCTTTGAGTTCTGGAACAAATAAATGTACTAAGAAATGATGGTAAGAACAAAATAATAATAAATAATGTGTGCATAATCTATCAATTCAGGTTCATGTGTGATCTTCAAATGCTTTCAAATGTGTTGTGGTCAGACATATGTAGGAGGTGTCATACTACACTGAAGTAACTAATTATTTAAATTAATTTTATTCCAGATCTTGGTTAGGGCTCCTCCATATGTAGCATGTGTCCTTCACTGCTTCTCAATTACTGAGATTGTTCATCAATACTCTCTCACACACACATGCACAAACACATCCATGCACACAAATATTTGGCAAATTAGCAGTTGGATTTTACAGGATGTGTGTATCCTTTACACTGGTAAGCAATAGGATCTCAATTTCTTTGAAACATCTGAGACATATCCTCTGACCAAAAAATCAGATTAATATTGACCAAAGATTAGAGACAGACAACATCAGTTTAGATGTCAGGTTTTCTGGTCTTTAGGAGATTAATATTTCCAAAGTCTGAGGGACTGTATATATAGGAAACCTGAACTATCTCCATTGTGTTTCCCAGAAAGTAAGATCTATCCCGAAAATAAGACAGCCTGATTTTTAAGTGTGCACCTAATATAAACCCTACCCCAAAAATAAGCCCTAGTGCTTATTTTGTAGCCCAAAAATTATAAGATTTTATATTTATTTTCTTATTTTGGGGGAAACACAAGTATTCCAAGAAATGCATAACATCAACTTTAAGACAAACTTCTTACTATATGTCTAACATTGTAATGTGCAGTATAATGGGTCTGGGGTACTTGTGGGAGCACCTCCTGCTGTCATCAAATACCGATCGCCCTGTGCGAGCACACAGGCTGGGACTCCTTGGGGTGCTGTCCGCATGACAATGTCGGCTGGCGGTGCCCTGGGGAAGGGCCTATTCTGTAGCGGCTCCCGCCTTATGGAATCAACTACCCGTTGAGCTCCAGCTGGCTCCCGATCTCTCCTCTTTCCGGCGCGATCTCAAAACCCGGTTGTTTTTACAGGGCGGGCTGGACTAACCTCCTGTGGGGGGGGTGGGATTTTTAATTGGGTTTTAACTGTTTGGTTTGGCTTGTTTAGGTTTAATTTCTTTTTAAATTATTTATTGTTCTATGTTTTTATCTGTGAGCCGCCCCAAGTCCTTTTGGAGAGGGGCGGCATACAAGTCAAATAAAATAAAATAAAATAAATAAATAAATAATACAGCAATAAAGAGCTGCTGAATGTATTGAACCAGCTCTATTGGGGGTTTATCGTTCTCCAACATTTCTTCATGTTGAAATCGTCTTCATGTGTTATGCAGGGCAGGGCAGAGAGGTGGGTTTGTCATTGGGCAATAGAACTGCCTCATTACTCTTGTTTTTATTAACTAATGCAGAAAGGGAACTATTAGAAGTCCAATCATTTTTAAAACAGGAGGGGAGAGTTATTTGTGCCTGTTGCCTAGCAAAATAAGCTCTCTGGAAAGAAATATGATACAGCTAACTTTTAGAACACTGTTTCCAGGTTGAAGTGACAGCAGATTATGTAAAATCAATGCAGTCTTCCTCACAACTGTACAACATAGATTGTGAGGAGGAGAACTTGCTCCTATAGAGAACATTCCTGATGAAATCTATTACAGCATAATTTCAATATAGCCAATTCTTCACAGTTTATAATTAGTGTTCCATATGAGGCAGGCATAGTGTTCCAATGAACTGTGGTGGTGCAGTGGTTAAAATGCAATATTGCAGGCTAACTCTTTCTACAGCCAGAAGTTCAATCTTGTCTGGCTCAAGGTTGATTTAGCCTTTTTATCCTTCCAGAGTCAGTAAAACGAGGATCTAAACTGTTGGGGAGCAATATACTGACATTGTAAATCACTCAGAGAATGCTGTAAGTAAGTCTAAGTGCTATATATAAGTTTAAGTGCTGTTGGTATTGCTAAATTTCAAGGGTTTTGCCTAGAAGCAACAGGGCCTGTAGGGAATATATATCAAAGTTGGCAAAGATTAAGCTCCCCCTTTTTAAAATTTGCACATGTCATTGATACACTGTCTGTCTGTCATCTTGCTGATTATGACTCTTTCAAATGTCACTTTCCAGAAATTGGGAAGGAGCTTATGTTTTAAACCTCTGGACTGAAGTTCCTGAACTATTAGTTTTAGTTTAGTTTTATTGGACTTATATGCTGCCCTCTCTCCCTAGGGACGCAGGGCGGCTCACAATATAAAAATGCACAATACAAAATTAAATTAGTTAAAACATAATTAAACCCCAAGCCCAATAGAATCTAAAACCAATAAAACTTAATATAAAATAGAATTAAAAACCCATCCCACTTCACTTCAGTCCAGGCCGGCTTGCTGAAACAACCACGTCTTCAGGTCGCGGCAGAAGGAACGGAGGTCCGGGGCTAATCGGAG
The DNA here is from genome assembly GCA_009733165.1 of Naja naja. Lineage (NCBI taxonomy): Eukaryota > Metazoa > Chordata > Lepidosauria > Squamata > Elapidae > Naja > Naja naja. The sequence goes on along the minus strand of CM019148.1, from coordinate 195,860,763 downwards.
CCCCAAAGGGAGCTGATTCCACAGGGTGGGTGCTCCCACAGAGAAGGCCCTACCCCTGGGCACTGCCAGCCAACACTGTCTGGCCAACGGCACCCCAAGGTGCCATCTTCACTTCTCTTCCAGGGAAATTCTTAGGTGTTCTCCAAGCTTCTCTGAATGATTGTAATGGAATGTGTGGATGAGCTTGCAAAATGAGGGGAAGAGATGCTACCTAGGAAACAATCAGACAAGAAAGGGAGGGGACTGCAGTCGTTTAATAGTTAGATCTAGAACCTTAGGAAGGCCTGCTCTAATTGATTAGGCAGTTAATGTTGGTGGCTCAGGCTGTTAAATGCCTGCACTTAAGATCCAGCTGTCTACAATTACTGTAGGCTCAAATCCCACCAAGCTCAAGGTTGACTCAGCTTTCCATCCTCTCGGGGTAGGTAAATTGAGGACCCAAGATTGTTGGGGGCAATAAGCTGACTTTGTAAAAATGCCGCTTAGTAATAAGCAGGCATATACAATGGAATGAAGGCTATTGCTGAGCACATTGGTTTGTATCTCAAAAAATTGTAAGCCGCCCTGAGTCTTCGGAGAAGAGCGGCATATAAATGTAATTAAAAAAAAAGTAGCAACAGAAGGTTTGTACCTTTAGATTAGCAAGAGTCTGTTAATGTAGCCTTACAATAAAATAGAATTAGCTTATAGTCATGTTTCCTGTTTGGTTTATCTATGAAGGCTGACAATGATTGAACTAAAGGGCAGGCAAACTTCCTTTTGTATACACTATGGAAGCATTTCCACAAAAAAATCATTTATTAAAGCTTGTCCTGAGCACAAGTGTATGGTTACAGCATGATCAATTTGGTTGGGTCCAAATTTTTTTGGAACTGGCCAGAGACATTGCTTGAGACACTGAAGGGCTTTCACTGGTGCAGGTTTACCTTGGTTGGGAAGCAGCTTTTACCTGGCTGAGGTTCAGTGTAAAAAGGTCCAGCCAAGGAGGGCAGATGTGAAGAGGATAAACTGCCTTTTCATTTTTTTAAAAAAATATTTCTCAGATTGAAGAAATGCACCCCTGATTTGTAGAGGTACTTTTAAATCTCTAGTCAATGGGAAGTGTAATTAAGCCAATGTAGCACCTCATTTAGAAAAGGATATTCTAAGCCAACATTCATAAAGCACCCAGAGCTAAAGTTAGAAGAATATATCTGACTGCTGAAATGTATTTAAAATAAGTAACTCAATTTGGTAGTTTGTGATGCAATCACATAAAAAGGTGTTTAAAGGCCAGGGCTCTGACAGACGAGCACAATTCAAAGCGCACTGTCAATGTCCCCTTGAATGGTGATGAAACGTTTGCAACCAAATTGCCAACCTCGGATCTCAGACCAGCAACCTGTATCTGACTGTAACTGTAACTAGTGTGGGTATCAAACGACAATGCCAGTTTTTATATGTGTATGTACAGTGCTATTTGGCAAATGTCACAATTAGTAGAACTAAAGCATAGATAAACACACAAAAATTAAAATCCTTATTAATTTATCTACATTAATACATCAAAGCTATAATAAACTAATAAAAAATCACTGTTTTAAAACTTGTTATTAGCTTTTTAAAAAGCCAAATTAAAGAAATGCACCTTCTGAAACAACAAGAGCATAGGGATTAATCTTAACTCTGGAGGAATTGAAATCCACACTTTGAAAAGCAATGGGGGAGAAAGATAAATTATCGATAAATAAAGAGGAGGAAAGAGAATAGAAAAAGGAAAAAGGATTTGAATAAACTGTCCTATGGGCCTTTTCTTCTTTCTCTGTCTATAAGCATTATCTGGCTACATTAAAAAAAGTATTTTTTTTTCTTATCAATGTTGTGGGAGATTAATCACTTTTGTACCAATGTAAATGCAAGAGTTTCTCCAAATCAGAGACTTATACTTTCGTCATGAACTATGACAATATGGTCTAAAGTTCTGTGGGGAAAGTCCAAAAAAATATGTGCTCTGTCTTCATCAGTAGTCAGAGAAATTTTCAAAAATGTTATGAAGCTGATCAGTCTTCATAACATGGGATTTGAGCTGAATCTTGACCTTTGATGAACTATCTATGAGAGAATGTGGCATGATTGGGTTGAGAGCAGGAATTCATGTTCATTTATTAGTTACAGAAATGAAGGTGAAGAAGTTTGATCTCTTCAGCTTCTAAAGCAAAGGATCAATGCTCCAGGTGGTGGTAGGGTTCACTTTGATGTTTTTCAGGGGTCAAGGGCAGTAATGGGATGATGTCACCAAAGGACTCAAGATGAAGCTGCTGATCTTTTTTTTCTTCCCAATAGCAGGGGCGGGGCGATTCTCTCTTTTATAGTTGTATTAATCTATCACCCTTGTTTTCCTACATAAAGTAGGTTGTAAGTCTACTACTAATTTTCAGCATTTTTCTTCTTTCAGCCATGGAATATTCTCCTTTTATTGCTTTGGTAATGCAATCTTGCAAGACTGGGGAGAGACAGAAAGGGAGAGGGGGTGGAGGGGAGAGAGATTACATGATTTGGGGGCATTTTCTCTCCTTTTCAGAACAAATGTCTACATTGCAAATAGCAAGCACTGTTCTAGACAAGAGTGAAACTGTCATGCCAGAAAGGAGGGAGCAGAATCAGGAAAAACATGAAACTCAGGAAAAACATGCAAAATCTGGATCCTTCTCTTCCCTATAAAATAAAAATATAACAAATAAATGTGTTAATCAGCTACCCAGAAAAAGTCTTCCCCCAACAAGTAGATGTTTAAAATGCCTGCTGAACTTTTGTAACATACAAGCAAATCCACTCATTTATAGATTTTCTCATTTTAGTTTTCCTACTTTCTCACATTATGTTCTCCTGGCTTCAGTAAAAGAACATTGAAATATTAAATACCACAAAGCCTAATTTATGAGATAGGATATTTGCAGAGAGGGAACTGAGAATATATTTGCTGCTTTTGCTATTATTATTAAATATGACTTTTTAGCTAACTTCAAGATAACTTTAATTAAAAATGTAAAATATTTGCAAAAAGTAGTTTACACAATCTCTGGATTTTCCAGCATTGAGCAAAAGAAACCATTTTTCACTTGACTGTTAAATGAATCTAGTTCTTTGCCAAAAAGCCAAAACCATTATTCCTGATGGGCAGTTCTCCTCCCAATTGGTATTTCACCAATTTGAAAACCCATCTGAGAATGTCATAAGCAACCATTTCATGCTGTATGAGAGAAGCAGCTACCATCTGAAACTGCAGAAGTAGAAGAAGAAACATTAGAGCTTTTCTTGTCACAGCCTCTCCTCGAGTTGACATCATTTTCTTCTTGCTGGCCTCAGGCCTGGAACAAATTTATTTTTTGTTAATATTTGTATCTAGAATTTCTACTTAAAAGGCACTCAGTGCCATAGGGATACACTTATTTTATGGCCACAGTTTCAGCTTAAATGGAAATATTCCCAAAAGCAAGAGAGGGCAAACTGATTTAAGATGGGAATGTAGAGAATGGGAGACTAGGCTACTTATCTACTATAGCTTGTGTAAATAGATGTCCCTTAGCATCCACAGCTGGTATGCCTCAATCCAATATAAACAATTATTTTGCCTTCTTCTACATAAATCATTATGCTGATATAAATATCTCCATGTTTTTCCCTATGGGCAATGCTTCCTATGTAAAGAAAGTATAAAGTGATTCCTAAGTTTTGTACTCCAAAGGTGTTTAAGCTCCTCATCTGCAGCATCAGACAAAGGCATTTTCCCCCTGAAATAGAACTTCAGAGTTATTACTCTTTCACAAATGAAGACAAATATGCATTCCAGCATAATGTTGCAGGATCCAGTCTGGGTCAGTCACCAGGACCAGAGATTTAGTTTTCTGAGCTTTCAGACTTATGCTGGAGATCATCCTCAGGCAACTTCTCCCTAGCAGAGTGTGCCTCTACTAGTCTTTATACTGCAAAATCTTTTGTGGCAGCAGTACCAATTGCACCTTTCCTTATTTTGCCACCTAGAACAACTCATTTCAGCTGGAACAGGAGAACACTTTGTGGATTTTTCTATTTAGATTATAATCTTTTTAATTTTTTAAATATATATTACAAGTATACATGCTATTTCTAGATATGTCTTGGGAGATCCGCCCCCCAATGTGCTGTCTGTACATGGTTTAGAGTTCAAACTGCAATGTTTCTTTTATATGCATACAAGTGATCAAACACTGGCAACATTAGGTTAATTTGTCACCAAATTTGCTCAATAAACATTGGACAGGTTTCCCTTCCCTACAATGAATAGAAACACAAGCTAAGGCAATTCTTAACATTATACTTGGATTTATGTCCCAGTGAATAGCATGTTCCAAAAAAGAAGGATCAATACAAGAAGCAATTGTAGAATCATTTCCAATGCAGTCATTAGGAAAGGGCTGGGCGAACTAATCTGACAGGCTTGTAGACAATTTTGTTGTGAGTTGTAATGGAGACAAATTTTATACAGTAGATTTTTCAGCCTGTTCGTAAACAAATATATACAAATGTGGATTTACAAATCTAGGATTTTTTTTTCTCTAGAGCAAGATTGAGAGGCATCTTATTCATGAATTCTTGGTTCTTCGTCCTCCTGGCTGGAGTATACTGCATTTGCCCCACATGTTCCCAAAGTCCTTCGGGAATACTATATACCAGTGGTCACCAACCGGTGGGCTGGGGACAACTGGTGGTCCGTGAGAAAATTTTGGTGGTCCGCAGAGAAATGTCACCCCCAAAGCACTCCCCAAAGCAATTAATCCAGGCTGTGCAGGAACACAAGGCTGTGCCGCCCACATGGCCCGCGGGAACACAAGGCTTGTGTCACTTGCATTGTGAACAACACAAGGTAGTGAGGGGAAGGGGGAAAGGGCAGGGGGGGAACTTGCTCCACTCATCCCACGTGCCTGGCCTGGCAACCAGGCTGCTTCTTTCCTCTTCTTGCTTCTTCTGCTTTGGGCTTCATGCAAGGAAAGTAGCAAAAGTCTTTCTTTCTCTCCCCCAAACTCTGCCAGAAATTAGTCTTTGGGACCCTGCAAGGCATCCTGCTCCAAGAGGCTGCGCCAGCACAACAAATCTCATAAAGACTCATTTCTAGCAGAGTTTGGGGAAGAGAAAGAAAGACTTCTGCTGCTTCTGCTGCTTTCCTTGCATGAAGCCAAAGTCTCTCCACACCCCCGAGAACGGAGTTGGAGATGGTATCCTGTGATCCCAAATAAAGAATGATTGATTGGTAGGAAAACGGGGTGGGGAATTTTCCTGCAGACTTTTTTTGGCATTTTCCCAGGGTCTCGATCTGCGGGATTTAAAATTATGAGTTTGGTGGTCCCTGAGGTGCAAAAGGTTGGTGACCCCTGCTATATACTGTATGTGCGTGGGAGAATAACATGGATGGAAAAATGGAAAGATTGTTCAAGCAAGGGTGCTTTCTGCACACCATATACATCTCTAAATTCTAACAGGGAACTTTAGACTTTCAGTTACATGGCAGGGGAGTTATTTTCTGGAATATAAATACATGAACTGTGAACACAATTTATTTGGAGTTTGTTCTAATATTTTTTTAACTGTTCCTTTTCTTTCTTTCTTTCTTTTATTTATTAGATTTGTTTGCCGCCCATCTTGCCTTGAGGCAATTCTAAATGAATTACAAACATTAAAAGCCAATAAAGCCATGGGCAATAAATATTCCTAATAACAGTACAGTTGCTGTGAATATGTTTTTGTTGATTTCTTCATGTATAATATACATTCAGTAACAAACAATGGAATTACACTGGTCAGTTGATAATCTGACCTCTCAGTAGCTTTTGATACCATCAACCATGTATCCTTCTGGAATGGCTCTAGCAACTCGGGTGGAGGGCACTGTGTAGACTGGTTCACTTCCTTCCTCCAAGACTGCTTTCAGTTGGTGTTGATTGGAGGTGACAGATCTGACCCACATCTCTTGATTTTTGGGATGCTTCAGGGTGGTATTTTCTCCGTTCCTGTTTAACACCTAGATGAAGCTATTGGGGAGATCCATCACCATGGGGTAAGATATCATCAGTATGCTGATGATACGCAACTGTATAACTCTGCCCATGTTAAGCAATGTTGTCATCACCCTCTCTCGGTGCCTGGAGGCTGTTGTATGGGGAACAACAGGCTAAAACAGAACCCTAGCAAGACAGAGTTGTCTGGGTTAGGGGTTTGGAGAATTACCATCATCTCTGAACTGAATGAAATAACAATTTGTTTGCTTTGTTTTGTTTTATTTGGACTTATAAGCTGCCCTCTCTCCCGAAGGACTCAGGGTGGCATACATAAAAGACAGAAAGTACAAAAGTTAAAAGAAATTAAAAAGATATTAAATTATGCCAAATAAACAATCAAATTAAAAACCCCGATCCCCTGTCAGTCCAGGCCAGATTGCAAAAATAGCCATGTTTTGAGGTCGTGGCGGAAGGAGCGGAGATCCGGGGCCAAGCGCAACTCAAGGGGTAGTTGATTCCAGAGGGTGGGTGCCCCCACAGAGAAAGCCCTACCCGTAGGAGCCACCAGCCTACACTGTTTAGCTGACGGTATCCCCAGGAGGCCCCATCTGTGGGAGCACACAGGGCGATTGGTATTTGTCAGCGGAAGGAGACGTTCTTGCAAGTACCCCGGACTTTGTCTAGGAGGACAATAAAAAATAAATACTTAAAATGGGGCTGCACTGACCTAGACCAACCTGGTATGTAATCTGGGAGGTTTTCTTGGACTTGCAATTCCTGCTCAAGGAGCAGATGGCAGACGAGGGCAGGAGGACCTATGCATAACTACAATTTGTATGCCAGTTATGCCATTTCCTGGATCAAAATGTCCTTCTCATAGTCACTTTCATCCTCTATCCTGATAATCCTGGTCTGGGTTATTGTGTTGTGGTCTACATAGGGATGCCCTTGAAGAATACCTGGAAACTTTAGTTGGTTCAGAATGCAGCAATCAGTTTTGTATAAGCCTAGACTTGCACATTTGTCAGCTCTCTTGAGGGAGCTGCACAGACTGCCAATCTGTTTCCATGTACAAGTTAAGGTGCTGGTTATCACCTTTAAAATCCTACTTGTCTTGGGGCCAGGCTATTTGAAGGATCACCTTTCTCCTACTACATCCACCTGGCTCACCAGGATGGCAAGGGAGGGTATATTATTGAGCCCCATTGATTAGGGATTGTCATGTGATAGGACCTTTTCAGTGGCAACTCCCTCTCTATGGAACATAGAGGTGCAGTTGATCCCTCCCTGCTGTTGGCCTGAGGTGCAGTTGGCTCCTCCCTGCTGCTTTTCTGAAAAGGTTCTAACATGTGGTTTTGTCAGTGGGCCTGGGATGGAGATGGAGTTGATCAAATGGTCAATTTGATTGTGTTGCTGAAGCCATGGGAGTGGGGGTGAATTTTTTATGGGTTTGTGTTTATGCCGTGACTTTTAATGTGGCAAGTTTCTGAGTCCAGAGTTGGGAAGCCATATATATTTGTTTAATTAATTACTGCAATGCAATGCAATGCAATGTCTGTATCTATCCTTTTTCTAAGGTGACCTCATGTCCTGTAAGTGATTGCTCATCATCTCTAGACTGAATGAAATAACAATAAAAGATAAATTCTTAAAATTGAAACGTATCCTTCATTTCCAAAGGGGAATATGGCATCTATTTTTATATATTTTCTGTCGGTTTCTGTACACTATAATTTAATTTGATGAGCAGGGATTCACTGGAAAGGTATGCTCTGTAAACACGATTGCAACCTTCTTTACAAGTAAATTACTAATGCTAGACTATTTTACGTGACCCGGTAAATGCAGCTATTTAACAAGGCTCAAGAGTTAACTTTAATTTCTTGTCATTTTTGGTGCCTTTAGAAAAGGAGATGAAAGAAGCAGGTATCTCTTCTCAGCTGTTCATTATGTTTTTAACTAGACCCTTCTAGCAGAAAAGAATAGGAAGAAATGAAATATTCTGATAATATTTGAAGGAAAGTGGGAGGGGGAGCCTCACAAGTTCCTCTTTTGCATACAATTGTAACAAAATACTATTTTCTAACTCAAGGCTGATTTCTGGTGGCTTCACAAATATGTCTGGGTAGTAGAGAAGTGGTTTGCCATTGCCGTTGCTTGGGGCATTTTGGGACTTCCTAATCTAGACTCCACATCTGGAATTATCCCATCTAAATACCAAAACCAGCATGAGCCTATTCAGCTTTTTAGCCCAGAGAAGGTCAATAAGATGGGGCTACCTCTATACATGCAAGGGCTTTAGATTTCAAGACAAAAAGTGCTCCAGAGCCCATACCCACAATTCCTTAAGCCAAATAGTTCTTAGGGGTTATTGTGTGGCTGCAGCAGCTGCTTTAAAGAGGTGCAGATAAGTATAACGTTTGACATATATGTGTTCCAAAGGTTCTTTTTGCCTTGGAATCAGAAGAGTCTCACAGGCTTAGTACATAATGACACAGAGAGATACACATATCATATAGATAGTGTTAAGCTGAATATATCTTCTGCAGTTTTGCTAACTGCAGACAATATATTCAGCTTAACACTGGTTGGGTATGGGGGGCACTGTACTTCAGTGGTTCACCTCCTACCTCTCGGGCGGTCGCAGTCGGTACTGGCAGGGGGACAGAGGTCCACCTCGAGGGTGCTCTCTTGTGGGGTGCCTCAGGGGTCGGTTCTCTCCCCCCTACTATTTAACATCTATATGAAGCCGCTGGGTGAGATCATCTGTGGTTTCGGGGTGAGTTTCCATCAATATGCAGATGATACTCAGCTGTACATATCCACCCCGAACCAGATTGGTGATGCCCTCTCCCTGATGACCCAGTGTTTGGATGCGGTACGGATCTGGATGAACGGAAACATGCTTCGTCTCAACCCGGTCAAGACTGAGTGGCTGTGCATACTGGCATCGCGGCCCAGTCAGGATTATCCATCTTTAACCATAGGGGGAGTGGTGTTGCCCCCTGTGGATAGGGCGCGGAATCTGGGGGTCCTCCTGGATGTACAGCTTCAATTGGAGGAACAGGTGGGGGCTGTCACCAGGGGGGCCTTTGCCCAGCTCCGTTTGGTTCGCCAACTACACCCTTTTCTGGACTGCGATGCCCTGCGCACAGTTACTCATGCCCTTGTTACCTCCAGACTCGACTACTGCAACGCTCTCTATCTAGGACTGCCCTTGCATACCATCCAGAGATTACAGCTGGTGCAAAATGCGGCGGCGCGGGTGGTGATGGGAGTTTTCCGGTTCTCCCATGTTACCCCCCTCCTGCGCTGTCTGCATTGGCTGCCGGTTGTGCTCCGGGTGAGATTCAAGGTATTAACTTTAACATACAAAGTCCTTCATGACATGGGTCCACAATATTTAAGGAAGCGACTTCTGCCGACATCGAGTACTAACCGCCCTGTGCGATCACATAGGCAAGGACTCCTTGGGGTCCCGCGGCTGGCCAATGCCGTTGGCGGTCCCCCGACAACGAGCCTATTCTATCGCGGCCTCTGACCTCTGGAACCAACTTCCCCTGGGACTCCGCCTGGCCCCTGACCTCCGCGCCTTCCACTGTGAATTGAAGACCTGGTTATTTAACCAAGCCGGGCTGTGACCCTTTGGGGGGGCGGGTTTTATTATGGTTTTTATTATGTATTTATGTAATTATATTTCAATGGGGCTTGTTAGTTTAATTCTTTTTAATTATTTATTGTTCTTGTTGTTTTAGTTGTGAGCCTCCCCGAGTCTTCGGAGATGGGGCGGCATACAAGTCTCATTAATAAATAATAATAAATAAATAAATCAAAAAATATGGACTCTAAAATTATTTAAAGAAGAATATGATTTTGGTGAACAGGTATTCTGTGGAGTACCAGTATTCTTGCATAGCCAGGTATATCAAGAGCCATGGTGGCGCAGTGTTTAGTATGCAGTACTGCAGGCTAATTCCGCTAATTCTCACTGGCTCAAGGTTGACTTAGCCTTCCATTCTTCCGAGGTGGCTAAAATGATGATCCAGATTGTTGGGGGCAATATGCTGACTCTGTAAACCACTTAGAGAGGGCTGTAAAGCACTATGAAGCAGTATATAAGTCTAAGTGCTATTGCTATCTGAGTGTTGTATCTTTTTTTGTTGAATCATTTCTCCAGCGATCAATAGTCCTCCTGGTGTCTCACGCTTCTTTGTATTTCAGGTGAATTCATTCCATGCAGCTTTCTGAGGCAAAATCAGAGGAGGCCAGATAGAATGCTAGAGATTTTCTTTATCTCTATACAATATATCACATCATTCAACATACATAGCCTTTTAGTAACAATCAAGTAAGTTCCAAATCATCACCCAAGAATAAGACAGACAAGCGGAAATCATGTTTAAGAAACTGGAGGATAGAGCTGGTATTAAGCTGCACTGCAGTTATTTTGTATAATATATGGACTTCCAAGCCAAATGTAGCTCTTCCCTCTGTATGTTAAAAATTCCATAAACCTTCAAGGTATTCCAGATTGACTCTACTCGCAGAAGCCATTGGGCTATTTAACCAACCATTGTGTCAGGTTAAAATATTTCCATAGTGATCTTTGTTCTAGCTATACAAGAAGGTCCTGGCAGGAGCTTAATTCATAGATTTGCAGGGAAAATATCAATGCTTTCCCATTATGCAGTATAAGTAAAATGCAGTATTTTGGAGTTAGCTGTTTCCAAAACATTTACTTTAACCCCCACACACACAATTTTGGGAAAATAAGTTTTGAGAAAATAAGTTATACAGAAGAGTGATTAAAAAGAAGCTTTCTGCTCTTGTTCTCAGGTAACCAAATATTGCACTAGTTTCAGAATGGGTACACTGAGTTTCTCATTGCCTAACTACACATGGAATAATGATGGGCTGTATTAAAAATTTATCTCCTGTAAAATCTGGGTGGTGAAATCTAAGAACTGATTTGTGATCTACTAGAGCTCAACCACCTGAATGTCAGACACTTGATAATATTTTAAAGGCATGATATAAACCAAAGGCATCAGCGAGTGCTATGTAATAGATGGCCCTGGTGCCAAAGGACATGCCTAGAATGCTACCAAGAGGACATGCCTCCCAGCTTGTACTAAATGAATGCTTAGCCCCAGATGGGTTGCTTCACTAACTTTTTGGCCTAGACAGCGTATAAGATCACACAGTTAGTAGAAATCAATAATGAAGCTATGCAGTCAAGTGAAATAATGGAGCTATGCTAGCATTTCCCAAGGTACTGTCAAGATATTCAGCATGTTGGAGAAAGGAGGGGGTTTATTTTATTATTTATTACACACACATACACACACACACATGTGCCCATTTCACTAGATGCAACTCTGGGTCAGTGAGAGAGGTAAGAAGAAAAATCTTTCCAACTTAGGTTACTAATCCTTAGCTTTATATTTATCTGCAGGTAAAGGAGGAAAGTTTGGCAAAGAAGAGAGATGGAGGCTTAGACTGGAGGCATCAGTAACCTTCTAAGCCACTATCCAAATGACTCTGCCATACAGAACTGCCATCTATAAGCATCTAAACTGCCATACAGAGGGATCTGAGTCATTCCCCCCCTCATAAAGTTTCTGTTCTGATCCAGGCCATTTTTGAACTTGATTTTGAGAACTGGATTGGCAGCTTCTCACCGCCCCAACAAATTTGGGGGTTTGTTTTTGGAGAGTTACCATGCTGATGAACAGATGGATGGATGAGCACCCACCCCCACCCCTTCCTTTTCATACAAATTCTCTCCTGCTTGCCTTTGGGTGGGAAAGAATAAAAATACAATTATGCTACTTTGCACTGACCTCGCCTACACAAGCAATGGGAGACTGTATTTCAGTATGTTTGGAAGTTTTGTACAGCTCATGTGGCAACAAAGATGAGCAGGTCAGCCAGTGAAGTGTGAGATTTGGTAAGAATAGTGTGAGAAAGTTTGCTTAGAGTATCTGTTCTATGCGAGGAGAGGGTGGCATGGACATTCTCTGTTGGAAGCCTTGTACTATGAAAGTGTGTGCCTCTAGAGGTTCCAGCAGTCTCCTTCTGCCTGGCATTTCATGGAGCTATTAAAATAATAGCATTCCGTTATGCTGTTAACAGAATTCAGTGCTTCTGCTTCTCCTCAATGGAATTTCTACTACTGTGTTTTGTCTTTTTTTTTTTTTGAGCTTTGCTCTCTTGAATGCTATCCAGAGTTTACAGATTGGGGCACTAAATAAAATAAAAATTAATAACATAAAATAATAAAATAAATAAATAAATAATAAAACAAAACAAAACAATAAAATAATAAAAAATAAAATAAAAAAGGTCTAGTTGCGTGCTTTGGCTTTTCTGAAAGGAAGAAATTGAATTGTCAATGTCAAAAGACAAGTTTTGGCAGTGCATATGGGGCAAATCAGCATTGCAGGCAATCTCAGCTGTTTTCAAATCTATAAGACACTATCCTGTATTTGCCAAATGTGGACAAAGCAAGAAATAATGGGCTAAAATTCAAATGGAAAAAGATAGGGAGAATGAACATGATTTACTAATGGTGGAAGAGAGCTGGAACATTAGGAACTGGGTGAAATTTCCATCCCAGGTGACCAGTCAGCAAACATGTAAGTAACACTCACAATACTTTGTCCCTTGAACTAAAGGACAAATTGTTTCCCTACCTCCATTTTTATATAGAACTTAATTATTGGCAATTGAATCCTGTCTCAAGGAAGTGCCTTCTTTTCTTGAAAATAGCACACCCAAGCCAAACAGAATAGTACGTGTGGAAAGTACAACAACTGAACTGAACTGAAATCACTAGACTATTTAAAAGACGCCACTGTTCTAAAAAACACTCAATTGCTATCAGGCATTTTTAAGCAGTTCTTCTTTTCAATCTTCTTTTTGATTTCAATAGAGGCACTATTGTGATAATAGAATTCTGGGAACTTTGTAAAAATGGTGTTTCATTGCTGTTTGATGTGATCTCTTTCAGCCACCTGGAAAAAGAAAGTATCTAGGAGGAAAATGGATTTTTCTCTACAGGTTCATATCAGATGGGATTAAATGTTAATTTTTTAAAAAAAATTCTCAAGATACACTATGATTCTATAAATCAAAACTGTCTATTGTACTGCGGTTGAGAAATTACCTTATAGTCTACTATAGCTGTCTATGAATTTCAGTGAAATAGCACTACAATCAATATCTTTATAGATGTTATGCAATGTTTTACTTTCCAATATCAATTCTGTAAAAATGGATTTAGAAAGATACTTTTCATAGTAAATTTAACCCCAGCTCATCAACAGTTCTATCACTGATTTCTTCACTGTGGAAATCAAAAGAAACACCCAGTTGCATTCAACTGCTGTCTTTCTTTATTGGACTGAAAGCATTTTGGTGCTTTGCTATTGGTTAAAACACTGGCCTTAGGTAGCAATATACTCTTCCTGTTAAATTCCAATTTCTGATATCTCACAAGAGATTTAAAGTTTCTCCAGTACTGCATTCATCCTGACGGCAAGCATAGAAGAAGAACAAAGTTTTATTTAAAGGAACCAAAGCCACTGAAATGATGGGGAAATTTTGCAGCCACTTTATCAATAAATTCATCTGTTTATGTAAAGATTGTGTTCATGCACAATGTTATAAAGTTTTAGTCATGGTCTGTTAAACAGGACTGAGTGGATTTGGATTCTTACTCAACCAAGAATAACCTAATCCCATTTTGGCTGAGACCTGTATAAGTTTTAGATCAATACAGTTTTATTCAAAGGACAATTAAATATATTTTTATATTCTTTTCCTGTCAGACTTCCTCTTCAAAAACGTTATTGTTAAAATAACCATTATATTAATAATGCCTGTAATTACTACAGGCTCGAATCCCACCAGGCTCAAGGTTGACTCAGCCTTCCATCCTCTCGGGGTAGGTAAACTGAGGACCCAAGATTGTTGGGGGCAATTAGCTGACTTTGTAAAAATGCCGCTTAGTAATAAGCAGGCATATACAATGGAATGAAGGCTATTGCTGAACACACTGGGTTGTGCTCCAAAAATTGTAAGCCACCCTGAGTCTCCGGAGAAGGGCAGCATATAAATATGAATAAAAATAAAAATAAATAAAATAAAAAATAGCTGGCTGAACAATTTTACATTCTGCTCAAAATCTTTGATGATGGACATCTGTAATATATCCAAAATCTATGCCCTGCAAAATTGGCAGACTGAACAGGAAAATAAATATTTTCCCCAACTTTTAAACAAACTAACATTCTTTCAGTTTACAAGTAAATGGCTGGTTTACAACCTCCTCAGATTGGAATGAGATAAAAGTGGCCACAACCTTCTACCCATCAGAGAATGGGGATGGGGGAAGAAGGGGAATCTAAGGTTGGGCCTCCCCTGTGCATTGATTTTGGAAGGAAGAAACTGAATAATGCTCACCAAGACCACAAATGATGTTTTAAAGTATGGGTGTCAAACTTGTGGCGTCACATTGCCATTATGTGACATATTGCAATGTTTTTCCCTTTCACAGACCTGAGTTAGGCGTGGCCTATGTGTTATGTATGTAGGTTTGAATGTTATTGGTTTATTTGAACTGTTCTTGTAAAATGTCAAATGGTATTGGTTTAAATAGTGCGGGAAGAAACCCTGCACTCCCATTGGCTGGCAACTACGGTTGCAGGCTATAAGAGGCAGCTGTAGCCCAGCCAACTCGGGTCCATTCGAGCTGTAGTCACTGAATAAACTCTTTGCTGAAGCTCTTCGTGTCTGACTCTTCATGCAAACTTAACACTGGCGATGAAGGTAGGATTTCCCTGAAGAGAAGATGACGCGAAAGACAAGCAGAAGAGCGAGATGGCTGTGCTGAACACCCCCCCAGCCCCGTTCGATCCAGCGGCGGAAGACTGGGAATCATATGTGGATCGCTTCCAGATGTACCTGGAAGGAAACGACCTCGCCGACATTCCCGAGAGACGGAAGAGGCGGTATTTCTCACGCACTGCGTCCGGCAGTCTTCAAGATGGCGAAGCGTTAGCGGAGCTGCAGAACTGAAGGTAATGGAATGGCCTGATTTGGAGAAGCTTTTAAGAGCCCATTACGCCCACAAGTATCGTGCCTCATTAAGAGACACGAATTTTACCGTCGGGATCAAGGGGAAGCGAGAATGTTAATGACTTCATGGCAAGTTTAAGGGACATTGGGGTGCTTGTGACTTTACCAACTTAGAAGAGGCCATCGTGATCGGTTTGTTTTAGGCCTCAAAGATAAGGTCTTGCAAAGCAAACTGTTAATGAAACCTAAGATCACGTTTAAAGAGGCCATTGAAGAAGCTGTTTCAGCAGAAGCCACCAAGTCCTCAGCAGCGGCCATGAAAAAGATTAACAAGGCCTCAAGCCAGGCCTCAAGCCATTCTGATGTGGAAAAATCCATAACAGCCCATTGCGAACAAATAGACTCTGATTCAGATTGCAGTGAGGTGGAGGAAGGGATTTTTAGACTCAGAATGGAGAAGAAAAGGAAAGACCATGGGACACTATTCACAGGCTACTTCCCAACATTCAGAAGAAACATTTCCAGAAGCAAGCACTGACTCTTAAGGACTACCAAGGGAACAAGATTCCAGTAGTTGGAGCAAGAGATTTTAACGTGCAATTTAAAGGCCACACCAAACGTTTGCCTCTGACCATCGTGGACAAGGATCGCCCAAGCTTGCTGGGACTTGAGTGGTTCAACCCAATGGGCATCGAGGTGACTGGCATCAATCATGTGAGCAACTCTGAATGGGAGGAGGCCTTGAAGTCTGAGTTTCCAGAGGTCTTCAGTGAAGGACTGGGCAAGTATATGGGGACCCCTATCACTTTCAACCTAGATCCCAAGGTGCCCCCAATTCGTTTAAAGCCCAGGAGGTTCCTATTTGCTTTAAAGGAAAAAATTGATGCACAATTAGACAAATTAATTGCTCAAGGGGTTTTAGAGCCCACTGATCACTCCAGATGGGAAACACCCATAGTCACACCAGTCAAGGCTGATGGGTCAGTGAGAATCTGTGGAGACTATAAGGGGGCATTGAACCATGCGCTACAACAGAGCGCATATCCAGTTCCAGTGGTGCATCATTTATTACATTCCCTTGGCGGGGGCACAGTCTTTGCCAAATTGGATCTGGCCCAGGCATATCAACAACTAACAGTTGATGATGCCACTGCAGAGGCCCAAACCATTGTGACTCACAGAGGTGCCTTCAAATGTAAAAGGTTACAATTTGGAGTAAGCGTGGCACCTGGCATTTTTCAAAGCCTTATGGAAAGAATGCTGCAAGGACTGCCAGGGGTGGTGCCTTACTTTGATGATGTGTTAATCTCTGCTGAAAATGACACTCAGCTTCAAGAAAGACTCAGAAAGTCCTTACCAGATTCAGAAAGCGGGTTGAAAGTCAAGGAAGACAAATGCACACTTAAAACAGACAGGGTTGAGTTCCTGGGCTACATGATTGACAAGCATGGCATCCACCCTACTGATGCCAAGGTTAAAGAAATCAAAGCCCCTAAACCTAAATGCAAAACAGATTTGCAAG
Organism: Naja naja; assembly: GCA_009733165.1. Classification (NCBI taxonomy): domain Eukaryota; kingdom Metazoa; phylum Chordata; class Lepidosauria; order Squamata; family Elapidae; genus Naja; species Naja naja. The sequence goes on along the minus strand of CM019148.1, from coordinate 195,844,149 downwards.
CCTTCCTTGGACTCATTAACTTTTATCACATGTTTCTACCTCAAAGGCATCCATTGCTGAACCTTTGCACCGTTTGCTTGATAAAAAGCTGTTTGGATCTGGAGGAGGAAGCCTGAACAATCAGCATAACCCTATTGCACTCTGACCAAAGCAGAGAGATTATAGCCAACTGGACAAGGAGGCATTGGCAGTTGTTGCAGCTGTCAAGAAATTTCATGAATATCTGTATGGCAGGTCATTTACCATTGTTACAGATCACAAACCTTTATTAGGCATTGTGGCAGGAGACAAACCTATGCCTACTATCCTGTCACCAAGAATGCTGAGGTGGACTGAATTTCTTGCAACCTATTCATACAAACTGATTCACAGGCCTGGCAAGGACATTAGACATGCTGATGCACTGAGTCGTTGCCCACTGCCTTGCCACAAGGTGGACTTTGAACCTGAAACACACACCTTTTTCCTAGAGACTGTTGCTAAACTTCCAGTTCATGCTGCTGAGATTGCCAGAGAGACTGCCAAAGACACTGTGTTGGCTCCTGTTATAGGCTGGATTAAGAAAGGTTGGCCTCTTCAAGATCTACCTCACCTTGCCCAACCTTTTAAGTCCAGACAAACTGAATTATCTGTATTAAGAGGATATATTTTGTGGGGTAACAGGGTGGTTATTCCTGCAAAACTGCAAAGAGAGGTTTTGGAAATGTTACATGAGGTTCATCCTGGGATTGTAAGGATGAAGGGATTGGCCAGGAGTTACTACCTGACTTGGGTGCTGACATTGGAATGGAGTTGGGTTGGGAGGAGAGACCAGATTCTAACAGTCTAACAGGGTCTCCTTTCACAGGAAGTCCCAACAGGGAAATGTCAGCAGACACATTTCCCCTCTCACTGGGTGAGAACGTTAAAACTTCTGAACCACGAAGGTCTCAGCGATACCGCGTGAGCCCCACCTATTTAAAGGGAATACATTAGATAGGTTGAGGTTTGGTATGGACTGAACCTAGTGGGGAGGGGTGTTATGTATGTAGGTTTGAATGTTATTGGTTTATTTGAACTGTTCTTGTAAAATGTCAAATGGTATTGGTTTAAATAGTGCGGGAAGAAACCCTGCACTCCCATTGGCTGGCAACTCTGCAGGCTATAAGAGGCAGCAGTAGCCAACTCGGGCCCATTCGAGCTGTAGTCACTGAATAAACTCTTTGCTGAAGCTCTTCGCATCTGACTCTTCATGCAAACTTAACACTATGCATGACACATCCGGCCCACATGCTGCCAATTTGACATCCCTGTTTTAAAGGGATTATATTGCTTTTGAGTACCAAAGTAGTGTCTCAAACATGCTGAACAGAGCTCAGAAAAACAATTATTCAAATCACAGCTCAATTTTAAAACTTATGGAGCCTCGGTGGCGCAGGGGTTAGAATGCAGTACTGCAAGCTACTCCCACTGCAATTTGGCAGATTGAATCTCACCAGGCTCAAGGTTGACTCAGCCTTCCATCCTTCTGAGGTGGGTAAAATGAGGACCCAGATTGTTGGGGGCAATATGCTGACTTTGTAAACTGCTTTGAGAGGGCTATAAAGTGGTATATAAGTCTAAGTGCTATTGCTATTATTGACTGACCTTGGAGTGAATTGACCTCTGTGAATTATGATGAAACACTGAATACATATATCCTTTACATATATCAGGAACCAAGTGATAATCCGCACTGAGAGATTACATCACCTGGGCTTACATAATAGCTAGTTTTCTTAAAGCATTCAGTGAAAAATCACATACCTATAAATACATGTTATTTTTCTCCCCACTGGGGAAAGGCTTACAAGTAGATGACATCCTATTTGAAAGGTGGCATGATGTATATCACATATACAAGTAATACAGGTATAAAAGTAACTGCCCAGTTTTACAGTGGTAGAAAGTGGCAAGCTATTGGCTGCAGTTTGATTTTCTTAGCCCATGAGGAATAATTATGACAGAAAGCAAATTCTTTAATAATTTAAATAATTTATTAAATGTATCTGCCAGTGCCACCTAACCCCAGTAGCTAGTAAACAGTTTACTTGTTGTTAATTTAAAAAACAACAAGGAAAAGTGAACAAACTGAAAAATACAAAATAAAGAAACAGAGATGACGGAGAAAAGAAACAGATTGGAGCAAAATAAAGGAAGAAAGGGGCAACCATTGCTCTTACCAAAAGTCTAGGTGAAGAGCCATGTCTTCAGGGTCCCTTGAAATAACAGTAGGGTGGCAGTTGTTTGAATCTCAGGAGGAACCTTATTCCAGAGTTCAGGTGCTGCTACAGAGAAGACGTTCTTCTAGGGTCCCAATAAGTGGCAATAATGAATTGATGGAACCCAGAGATTGAATTACTTGGCTAGATACTATGGGAAACTGACAATGTTTCAAGTAGCCAGGCCCAATGCCATGTAGGGCTTTTTAGGTAGTAACCAGCATCCTGAATTGCACCCAGAACAAAACTTTCAACCAGCTTAGCTTGAATGAAAAGCAAAATGTCTTCAAAGAAAAACACAAGTCCAGTTGTCTCCTGAAAAAGCACCTTTGGGACAACCATGACCAGGATGACTGAGAATCTGCATAGACTTTTATGTCTGCCTAAACTTTTAGAAGCTATTAATTTTGGGGAAACTACATTAGAGAATATGTTTCACAATGTGTCTGCAATGCTCCCAGCACTGCATCATCCTGCTGTAATTTGTTCAATATTAATAGATCAAAAGTCTTGCTTCACCTATTTTGCTGGTAATATTTCACACTTCAAATGTTTATAAGTCTGTCTTGTGCTGGATAATCTCCCTATAAAATATCCCAGCTGTAGAATCTTTAAGAATGACTGGATCAGAAATAGTATATTGATCATACCAGTCTGTAAATACACTGCAACATAGCAATCAATAACTTACAGGATGATAACGGTGAGTGCAATGAGTCATTTTTGGCTCTTAACTACTGGAGCTTTGATTTTACTTTTTGAAATTGAAGATAAACCAGTGTGTATCTATGCACACATGGAATTTAGGAATAGATAGATCCCATTTATTTTATATGAACTGCAGGTATCTTATTTTATAGTTGTTTAAGTCTCAAACATGAGTGATGACTGAAGACCAGGATGGTTACTCAGAAGGTTCTTTATTTAACAAGGTCAGATTTAAGAGTTTCTCACAGATAATTCCATTTTGCTATAGATTTGTTTCAAAACAGAATATCAAATCAGATTTAGAATTCTGGTTACCAAATGCTGGATATATTGCAAATTCTACATAGCAAAGTTATGAAATTATGACTTTCTGTTTACTCTCTTGACTTCTGATTTAAATCAGTATATGTAACCGGGGGTGGGGAGGGAGATTAATTCATCCTTCAGACTAACTTGGACCTTAAAATCATTTCCCCAAATCCTTTGCAGCTCACCCAAATTGGATAAATGGTTAGAGACAGACCTTCTCAATAATGATTTATGGTACTTAATTTTACAGAAGAACATCTGTAGCAAACCTTGCCTGCCAGCTTCTCCACTCCAAATAAATATTTGTTTTAGGAGCTGCTAGGTGTTTTGTCATGTTAACAATAAATGGTTTGAATATCTGCTACTGTTCAACTACTATGGTTTAGCAGAGTGGTTAAGGTATTGAGCTTGAGGATTTGACCATGAAACTTAAACTGAATTATTTTGGACCATTCTCTTTCAGCCTAACTCTCCCCACAGGATTGTTATCAGGAAAAGACAATAGGAAAAATATAGGTAGAGATAGGTACCTTCATGCTCTTGAAGAAAAGAAATTAAACAGTGATTTCATGTGTTAATGAGCAAGATTATTGCTTTATTTACAGTTTATTTACAATTATTATCTGTTGTTTTAACCTTTCTAGAAGTTCTTTTAGGGTTTAACTGAGGGTTACAAATAATCCTCAGTAGTTTAAATAGAACTGAACTCTAATAATAGAATAGAACTCTAAGCATAATCTTTGAAAAATCTTTCAGGACCAGCTCCTTGCCAAACCTATGGTCACAAGCCACGGTCATCCCCATCTTCAAAAACGGAGACCCCAGTCTAGTTGCAAATTACAGACCAATCTGTTTATGCTGCGTCACCTGTAAAGTCATGGAATCAATTATTAACCGATCCATTATCCTCCACTTAGCGACAATCAACCTACTCTCTAACAAACAATATGGTTTCAGAAAAAAAGCTATCCTATAATCTGCAACTCTTACATTGCAAAAACATATGGACTACACAACTCGATCAGGGCAAAGCAATAGACGCAATCTACATAGACTTCTGTAAAGTCTTCGATTCAGTGGTACATGACAAACTACTACTAAAACTAAAATCTTATGGTATCTCTGGACAACTGTATAACTGGATAGAAGCATTCCTGTCAAACAGACAACAAATGGTCAAAATCGGGAGCATCCTATCAAATTTTGTACCTGTCAACAGTGGTGTCCCCCAAGGCAGCGTTCTAGGACCAATTCTCTTCATACTCTACATAAATGACCTCTGTGATCATATTAAGAACAACTGCGTTCTCTTCGCTGATGATGTAAAGCTATTCAACACCACAGACAATACTGCTACCCTTCAAAGACCTCGACTATGTATCAGAATGGTCAAACAAATGGCAACTTCAAATCTCAACAAATAAATGCTGTCTTACATATTGACAAAAAAAAATCAGAAAATAAAATACAAGCTGAATAGTCAAGACCTTGTTGATGATCCAAACTCTGTCAAGGACCTTGGAATACTCATCTCTAATGATCTAAGTGCTAGAGCCCACTGTAACTACATAGCCAAAAAGGCATTAAGGGTTGTTAACCTAATCCTATGTTTTTCTCTGGTAATATCACACTACTAACTAGGGCATACAAAACATTTGCTAGACCAATACTCGAATACAGCTCATCAGTCTGGAAACCACAGCACATATCTGATATTAATACAGTTGAGAAAGTCCAGAAGTATTTCACAAGAAGAGTTCTACACTCCCCTACTCATTGCAGAATACCTTATGCCACCAGACTTGAAATTCTAGACCTAGAAAACCTAGAACTACGCCGCCTTCAGTCCGATCAAAATATAGTATATAAAATCATACATTGCAATGTCCTAACTGTCAATGAATACTTCAGCTTCAACCATAATAATACAAGAGCACACAATAGATACAAACTCAAGGTTAACCACACCAAACTTGATTGCAGGAAATACGACTTCAGCAACAGAGTGGTCAATGTCTGGAATACTCTACCTGACTCTGTGGTTTCTTCTCCAAACCCCAAAAACTTTAACCTTAGACTGTCTACTATTGACCTCACCCCTTTCCTAAGAGGTCTGTAGGGGGTGTGCATAAGTGCACTAACGTGCCTACCATCCCTGTCCTATTGTTTCTTTTATTTTTCTTATATGTATTCATTTCATGTATTCACAACTATGTTTATCCTTATACTTATTATCTTGTAAGCGATTGACAAAATAAATAAATAAATAAATGAACTGCTTCTTCAATTCAGTTAGAGTTGTGCTCTAAGGACAATATTGAGCTGAGGACTTGGCTTGAGCTAGTCCTCTTATTGTCCATTTGTCACTTCAAATCCATGACTGAAACCAGGTGTTAAAGACAGTCCCACAGATGCCGATATCTACCAGGGTGGATAAGCAGCAGAATGGGAAGGATTTGGAGGCAGAAGAATCACTACCTCAGGAAGAGAGAGCTGTCCCTTTAATATAACCAAAGCAAATTAAAGTGTACTATAACTAAAGCAAATTTTCAGTGTTTTAAAAAAACAACTAAACTATGTTATTATTCCAAAGTACTCGCTATTTTATTTCCACACTTTTAACTTCAGGGATTGAATCACTGAGGCTCTGTGGAGTACAGCGGCAAAAAAGAGTATATGTAAATGTAACATTTAGGCTACTGGATTTTTTTTTCTTTCCTGAGAATGCAGTTCAAAGAACACCAGCTTGAAGCTATTGGTTAGGCTGCAAAATCTGAGGCAGGAGATCAAACTCTTCTAACCTCAAGGAGACTTTGCATGGGGCTAATTAAAAAACAAAGCCATTAGACTGGTGCTGATTAGCTATTTACATTTTTGATGAAAAGTTCTGAAGCAGTGTTTTGATCATTAATTAGAGTTGGCCTTTGTAAGCAATTCTTTCCTACACTTTCAACAAAATCTAACTCTGAATTCTTCACTCAGCTGGTTAAAATAAATAACGTAGTGCTTTTAGCTCTCTCCGAAGGAGGCATTTTTGCAAAATAGGTGCTGGAAGGGAGAGAAATGGAGGACTGATTTATAAATAGCCAATTTAAAGCTTTCCAATCTCTCACAGGTTGGAAATAATTTCAATTTTAAAAGACAGGAAATCAAATTCTCCTCTTTTTCATAACCTGAGCTACAGAATAGTGGCTGTTTGTAAAGAAAATGATGCCCAAGGGGAGCAGCTTTCTGACTGATCATTTTTTGACATGTTAGGGTGGGGAAGATAATGTTCCAATTTAGTTACTGATGCAATTTGATAGCATCCAGTTGCTTTGGAACATATGCTTTTCTTCATATGAATCATGGTTTGCTTTTCTCAACAGAGAATTAGATGAGAACAGACTGGCTGTTCCATACATAATCCAGTTAAACATAGCTCCTCCCGTTCTCACTGGTGTGCACGGCCTTGCATGATTCAGATATTGCAGTGAATTCTTCTGGAAAAAGATAGTAAGTAGCGATATTCAACCTGCCCTCATCCGGAACTTCTGGCCAAATTAGATGTGATAATGCAGAAATAATTGCTGTGAAAGCCTATTATTTAAATGAAGAGAAAACCTGGCTTAAAAAAAAAGCTGCAGGGAAAGCATTTTTATAGGAAATACATTCAGGGAAAAAAGAACCAAAGCAAAAGGACCAAAAGTAATGGCAGATTTGAAATGCACCATTTCTGCCTTTCAGTTTTTAGCACTTTAGCCTTGCATTTTAGCCCACAATCTGAGACCACAACTTTTTGGTTGCTTTGATTGCATCTGACAAGGCAACCACAATCACAGTATTTAGGGGTCATTTAGGGGTCCAGAGAGCCAGATTTATCACCTTTCACTTTTCCTACTTCTTTGGGCATATGGCAGTAATTTGTAACACTCAACATGGTCAAATTTTAAAATTCAGATTTGCTCATTGGTCAGTTTTATAAACCAAAGCCAGAACAACAGCCAGCCATGTCTTTCTAGTGCCGATTTATCCTTGAGAAAGCAAATTGCTGGAGCTATGCCTGTTCATCTCACATTGCTTGCTGCGGGAGCTTTTGTGGCAGCATCTGTGCTTGCTTCTTTCTGTAACACAAGGAAGGCAACATGGGTAACAGCTGCAGTAAAAGTAGACAATTATGCCTAGCTTTAGCTGGTGCTGAAAGAAAGACAGAAGGCTTCCCTTGTCAAATCAGACCCCAACACTCTGTCTCTTTGAATAGAGATAACAGTGGAAGTTCCCCAGTGTTGCATAATGGCCAGATCCATCAAACACCTCATACAGAATTCAGGTCAGCTATCATTGTTAATATCAGCCAAGATACCTATCCATTTCCAACCAGTATCTCATTTTACTGATTACTGATCTATATTTCTCATTTCTTATAATCAACATGATTTAATGTTTGGAACTGATGATATGTTCATAATAATCGAAAGACTGTGAGATTGCAACTTTTCAAAAATTCTAACAAAACTAGTGCTATATCTATGCAAGCGGATCTCACTGAGTTCACTGAGATTTACTTCTAGGTAAATGGGTATACAATGGAAAATAGCAGTCCTGAAAGAAAATTCCACAATGAACACAGATTTTTGGACCAGAGTTATCATAAATAACTCAACAACGGTACCATTTCAGCAAAATAACCTGCTTTATTTATTATTATTTTAAGAGCAAAAACTTCTGGTATTGTTGCACTTGTTTTTCCTTCCATGGCTTTTTCAACACATGGTTTTGAAAGTGAAGGTAGCACAACTGCAAATGGGTTGAGAACATATTTCTAGTTTAACAGAAAATATGAACATATTCACTTCATACTAAATTGTTTTGAAAAATGATGGGAGAGCTCCAAAAATATGAACAGTTCACCAAAATCAGCAACAGATGGCAATGCTAAAAAGTGGCTCGTAGGGGCATATTTACATGACAGACTTAGCTCTGGTTCACACATGCAAAACGATTGTTTGATGAAATCAGCACCAGGCCATCACCGATCTGTGCAGTTCAAACATTAGTTCATGTCATTTCAAACTCAGCACTTTTTATAGAAGTTCAGCTCATGTATTCAGCAAGAATGACATGTTGTACAAGTTTTTAAAATGTAGCACTATATAAGCATAAAGGAAATTATCCCTAACAGTAAGAACTATTCAATAATGAAACAGAGGGATTGGACGCATTCAAGCAGAGGATGGATAGCATGTGGGGGATGCTGTTAGTAGTGAATTCCTTGACTGAGCATGGAATTGGGTGAGGTGAACTCTACATTTTCTTTCACCTTTCTTTAGTATGATTTAATAATTCTATATTTAACTTAGGGCTTGATTACTTTGATATTTTATTACAGAGTTGGACTTTTGAAGTTTATTACCAAATTGTGAGTAGACAATTTGATGGACAATTTCTTCTAATTTTTCTAGGTGAGAGAGAAATTCTCCAACCATTTTTCAAGGGCAGGGTTCTCCTTTGAACAACAGTACTACTACTATTGAATAACAAATGATGTCCTTCTGTGGGATTAATTTGAAATATAAAAAGCCAGGAGGATTCACTCTGTAAGGAAAATTGTGCAAGCAAAAATCAGGACACACACATGGACACATTCTTTGGTCATCTCATATCTGAGGGCATTTCATTCATGAACATTTATATGAATTCAAAAGCAAATCTACATCCTTACTGAATGAGAACTGGAAGATGTGTGAAATTTTCTCAGGCTGGCACTCGTTCATTTAATCTCTGAAGTATTTTGGAAAACTAATTCTGAGGGGAAAATCTAATGAAGCATTTAAATGAATTGTCTCAAAACACAGTACTCAGAACTCGAAAGAAAGGCATGGTAGTTTACTGCTGATATAATTTTCTGGAATATAAGTAAAAAGTAGTCATTAAATCTACCAGCATAATGTAATCTTTACATTTTTAGAAATAGAAGATCCACCATGGCTGCTTTATCTAATGGTAATAATTATGTGTTATTATTTGTAATACCTATTGAAGACTCCATGTTGCCTTTGGCCTACTCTGGGATTTTTCTCTATCTCCTTCTGGTTTTTCCTATTTGGTGACAATCAACAGTTTCAGTGAACCTAAAAGCTTTCATACTTTCATGTTCATTGGTGCCATTTTGGTTGATTCATGTCCATGTAATCCCTGAAGCCAAACTCAACTTGAGGGCGATTTCAAGTATAGTCTATCAAGTATAGTCTATCTAACTATAGTCTAATGTTTACAAGCTTTTAGTCTAGAGGAAGTTCAAGTAGCTTTCAAGTAAGCTAAAATTCTTGGCTTGCCACCTCAGTATCAGCAAACCCATTTTAAGAAAATTTAGTGTCCTTTCCGTGACAATTGAGGAAAAATCAAGGAAATTTTTAAAAAAGTGCTCAAAACGTTTTTTTTTCTTTTAAAAAAAAGATAATGTCACCCGAGTCACCTTCTATAAGATGACTTGAGCTTTTCAGTCAAAACAGGGAGCTTTTTATTTTATTTATTAATTTATTAATCATATATATTTGATTAATAAATAAATAAAATAAAAAGCTCCCTGTTTTGACTGAAAAGCTCAAGTATTACTCCAATTTTCTTCTATTTGTGTAATAAATGTTCCTTCTGACCTCATGGTTCCATGACCCCATATCTACAGGGATTCCTGATAACAAGCCAGAAAAATCCATTTTAGATTATTGCATCACTATAGACCAGGGGTCCCCAAACTTGGCAACTTTAAGACTTTTGGACTTCAACTCCCAGAATTCTGGGAGTTGAAGTCCACAAGCCTTAAAGTTACCAAGTTTGGAGACCTCTGCTATAGACCTACAAAAATAAGAATAAAAGAAGTAGATTTGATTTAATATAGAATCCTTTCACTTAGTTTGGCAAGGGGCCCATGAAGTCCCTTGCTAAAAAGGAATTTACCAGGCATGGCACTCAATGTATCAAATGCAATACCTGATACAAATGATTAGGATTTTATAGGTGAAACTCATGAAGACTACATGTTACAACACCATGCTCCATTTCCCATCACCATGCACAAGACATGATAACCGGCCTTAAACATGTAACTGCTATGGTAACTATCTTGTCTCTAATTTTCTGGCTGAATATAGAGACAGGTAGTTATACACTACAAAGGCTTCCATACGAAGTTTCTTTATTGGATTATATCAGGCATCCTCAAGGTATAACTCACAGTTACATTGAAATTCATCTAATGTCCAATCTTTGCATTGTTGTCTTCATAGAAAAGATAGTTATCTTCATCCCATAACGATACAGCAAGGGAAGACTCCAGAACGTTGCTGGGTCCAGGTAAGAATGAACAAAACTCCCCCCAACCCAACCAGAGGTCAATTCAGTGACCAATCAGGAGTACAAATGTGACCACATGACATGAACTACATCTCCCATGAGGCATTAACTACATTTCCCATGAGGCATTCCCTTAAGGGGACAGCTCTCATTCCCAAACTAACTATATACTGTTTAACCAGCACAGTAACTAGTCATTCTTGGAGATGTATGAATCATATCCTTTCAATCACTCTGGAATAATGATATAAAGTTTATCTGCCAACTGAATATTAATAATTTAATTAAGGTAACTATGGTCACTACTTGATCTAGTGATTTTTGTATGCTAATGTCACCTGGAAAATTCCCTTACGCTACATCTCCCAAATGTCCAAAACACATTTTGAATATGAAAGGATTCTGCAAAAGAAAAGAAGATTTCTGCCTCTGTACCTTTTGAAAAACTATGGTTCCATTAGCTATTAGATTAAATCAGAATCCACCCAAGATCATTTTCCCTCCAGAAAACAGGAAAAAAATAGTGTTCTCCTTTTGATTCCTTTTTGTCTTGATGCAAAGAGTAACAGAGGAAATGGTTTATTTAGTTTATTTGGAATTATGAACATTAGCTCTTGTCAGAACTGTGTATCTGTCATTTCTTCAATGGAAGAAGAAAAGGGGGGGGGGAGAGACTGGGAAAGAAATCCTTCTTGATGTAACCTGAATATATTTAATCTTATATTGAATTTGTATAACCTACACATGATACCAAACCATTCTAGATAAAGAAGGGTGTCAGACAGGGATGCCCGATGTCACCCCTGCTTTTTATAACAACCTTAGAAACATTACTGGACAGAATCAGATCAAACAAAGAAATTAAGGAAACAAAAATTAAATCAAGAGTATAAATTACAAGCTTTCACGGATGATATGGTATTTGTCATAGAAGAACCAATAGATTCAGGACTATATTATTAAATGAAATAGATAAATTCGGCACATTGGCAGGATTAAAAATTAATAAGGAAAATACCAAAATGTTAGTTAAAAACCTAACAAATAGTAAACAAAAAAACTAGAGGAAATTTATTTATTTATTTATTTAATTGGATTTATATGCCGCCCCATCTCCGAGGGGACTCGGGGTGGCTTACACGCAATATATAAACAATGAATATGTCTTTATCAAATTCAATCCAATTATAAAATCAATTAAAATACCCTTAAATTAAAATTGCCAACCCTGCTCACTCCAGGCCAGCCTGTACAAACAGCCAAGTCTTGAGATCACAGCAGAAGGAGCGCAGGTCCAGGGCCGAGCGCAGCTCTAGAGGTAGCTGATTCCAAAGGGTGGGTGCCCCCACAGTGAAGGCCCTCCCCTGGGGGACCGCCAACTGACATTGGCGGTCCCCCGGGGCCTACCTATGGGAGTGTACCGGGTGATCGCACCTCGATGCTGGTAGGAGGCACTCCTGCAAGTACCCCGAACGCGAGCCATGCAGGGCTTTATAGGTTAATACCAGCACCTTGAATCTTACATGGAGGGCAACCGGCAACCAATGAAGGTCGCGCAGGAGGGGTGTCACATGGGAGAATCGGACCGCTCCCATCACGCCGGCGCATTTTGTACCAGTTGAAGCCTCCACATAGTCCTCAAGGGCAGCCCCAAGTAGAGAGCATTGCAGTAGTCAAGACGGGAGGCAACTAGCGCATGAGTGACCGTGTGTAGGGAATCTCGGTCCAAGTAGGGGCTCAACTGGTGCACCACGCGAACCTGGGCGAAAGCCCTCCTGGCGACGGCTTCCACCTGCTCCTCCATACTGAGCCGTTCGTCCAGGAGGACACCTAAGTTGCGCGCCTTATCCACAGGGGGCAACACCTCTCCCCCTATGGTCAAAGATGGAATATCTTGATCCCGAGATGCCGGTATGCACAGCCACTCAGTCTTGTCAGGGTTGAGCTGGAGCCTGTTCTTCCCCATCCAGATCCGCACCGCCTCCAGGCATCGCGAAAGCATGGGGAGGGCATCACTGAGGTGGTCTGGGGTGGAGATGTAAATCTGGGTATCATCAGCATATTGATGATACCTCACCCTGAAACCACGGATGATCTCACCCAGCGGCTTCATGTAGATGTTGAACAGGAAGGGAGAAAGCACCAACCCCTGGGGAACCCAAGTGAGGGTCCTCGGGGTCGATCTCTGCCCCCCGTCAACACCCACTGCATGCGTCCTGAGCGTGCGTCCCGAGAGGAAGGAGGAGAACCACCGTAAAACGGTGCCTCCCACTCCCAACTCCCGAAGACGCCGCAGTAAGATACCATGGTCGATGGTATCAAAAGCCGCTGAGAGGTCTAATAGGACTAGGACAAAGGAATGTCCCCTGTCCTGAGCCCTCCAGAGATCATCGATCAGCCGTGCCATAGCCAGGCCTGAAGCCCCATTGAAACGGATCTAGGTACTCGGTTTCTTCCAGGAAAGCTGGAAGCTGTTGTGCCACCACATTATCAACAACCTAAAAAGCGAAGGTTGGAGACTGGACGGAAGTTGTTTAAATTGGCTAGGTCCAAGGCAGGCTTCTTAAGAAGGGGTCTCACCACCGCCTCTTTCAAGGCGGCATGGAAAAACCCTTCCTGCAGTGAAGCGTTGGTAACTACCTGGAGCCAGCCACATGTCTCCTCACGGGCAGCATAAACTAACCAGTAGGGACATGGGTCCAATAAACACATGGAGGCACACAACCGCCGCATAATCCTGTCCACCGTATCTGAGGATACAGGGTCAAACTCCTCCCAGATGACATCAACAAGGCTCGCCGTTGACTCCGCGTCCGATTCAAGCCAGTTGGTGTCCAACCCGGTCCAGATCCGAGCGATCTTTGGGATTACAAATTGAGGGAGGACAACTATACCAAATTATTACAACAAATTGGAAAGGATTTGGAAAACTAGAACAAAATGCAAATTTCATTATTAGGTAGAATAGCAACGATTAAGATGAATGTCCTACCCAAAATTTTATATTTATTTCAAACAATTCCGATATCATTGGACAATTTTTTTTTAAAGAATTGAACAAAATTGTTATGAAATTCATCTGGGCAGGGAAAAAAACGAGGATAAAAAAATTTATTTACAAGATAATAAAAGCAGGGGTGGCTTTGGACTCCCTCCTGGGAGACCTATTACAAAGCGATGGCACTAGTGTGGATAAAAGATTGGATTAAATTGAAAAACAAAAGAATCTTAACTCTTGAGGGCCATGATTTGCAAATAGGATGGCATGCATTTTTGTGGAACCCAAATAATAAAAATCATTCATATTTTTCTAGACACACTTTATGTAAGTCTTTGATTAAAATTTGGACAGACATCAGAAGGAACCACTACACTAAAATTCTGAGGTGGCTTTCAACAATGGAGGCGATGTTCCATCCTAGCACGTTGGATATTAGCAAAAAGCTTAAATACCACCAAATTTTAGACAATGAGGGAAAACTTAAATCAATTCAGGAGTTAGAAACCCAAGAAATAGTTATTGATAACTGGTCCTACTTTCAATTAAAAATGAGATATATAATAAGGATGTAAAAGAATACAGATTTGAAATGAAAGATACTCAATTAGATAAAATACTCCTGGGCCCAGAGAAAAAATGATATCTAAATTATATTAATAATAATAATAATAATAATAATAATAATAATAATAATGATTTATTAGACTTGTATGCCGCCTTCTCTCCCTAAGGACTCAGGGTGGCTCACAGTGTAAAAATGCAATACAATAAATTACTTAAAAAATAATTAAATAATACAAGCCCAATAATAAACTAAAACTAATTAAAATTACCTTAAAAAAAGAATCCTACCCCCCCTGGTTCAGTTCAGGCCGGCCTGCTGAAACAGCCAGGTCTTCAGGTCCTGGCGAAAGGAGAGGAGATCAGGGGCCAAACAAAGACCCAAGGGGAGCTGGTTCCACAGGGTGGGTGCTCCCACAGAGAAGACCCTACCCCTGGGCACCACCAGCCGACAATGTCTGGCTGACGGTACCCCAAGGAGGCCCTGCCTGTGGAAGCATACAGGGCGATCGGAATGTGATGCCGGCAGGAGACGTTCCCGCAAGTACCCCAGACCCAAGCCATGTAGGACTTTGTATGTCATCACTAGTACCTTGAATCTCACCCGGAAGCAACCAGCAACCAATGCAGGTCACACAGGAGGGGTGTAACATGGGAGTATTGGGACACTCCCATCACAACCCGTGTGGCCGCATTCTGCACCAGCTGCAACCTCCGGGTGATCCGCAAGGGCAGTCCCATGTAGAGAGCGTTGCAGTAGTTGATTCGGGAAGTGACAAGTGCACGAGTGACTGTCCGTAGGGCATCTTGGCTCAGGTAAGGGCACAGCTGGGCAAATACCCCCCTGGACATAGCTCCCACCTGCTCCTCCAAACTGAGCTGTGTGTCCAGGAGGACGCCCAGGTTACCCACCCTGTCCACAGGGGGAAACACCTCTCCCCCCATGACCAACGGTGGAATATCCTGAATAATCCGAGATGCCGGTATGCACAGCCATTCAGTCTTGGCTGGGTTGAGTCGAAGCCTGTTACTTCCCATCCAGATCCTATTAAAATGCAAATTGGCTGAGGAAATCGTGAAAGGACCAATGCTAGCTTGGGCAAAAAATTTTGGTTACAATATAGATTTGGACGACTGGGAGGATATCTGGCAAAGGAATCTTATATTAACAAAATCAATATCATATAAGGAAAACTTATATAAAATGATATAAAGATGGCATCTGGCACCCTCTAGATTAGCTAACATTTATCCAACAGCAAACCCAAGCTGTTGGAAATGTAAAGAGAAATTTGGTACTTATTTTCATCTTTGGTGGACATGCCCTGAGATTAAGAAATATTGGACAAGGATAAGAATATGGATAGAAGAAATTATTGAATGCAGACTGGAGTGGAAACCGGAACTGTTCCTCCTGGGAATGATCAAAGGGGACTATTCTCCTAAAGTGAGATACCTGATCATCCACTTACTAACAGCGGCGCGGATTTCTTTAGCGCAATATTGGAAAAGGCCCAGCAAACCACCAATACACATTATTATTCAAAAAAGGTATGAATGTGCCAAAATGGAGAGGCTCACGCTTAAATTAAATGGGAAGGAAGGCTCAGAGTATTACCTGGTTTGGGATAAATGGTACAGATGGGTAGAACATAAGAAAAAGAGTGTACAGAATAAATGAACCCAGGAAACTTATTATATATAGTTGTATATATTGAATGTATAATAATAATGGTTTCAAGCTTCTCTTTTATTACATAAACACTATGAAGGTTTCATTTATTAGATAATACAGTTATAATCCAATAGTAATAGTAGAGTAACATGTGTTATTTATTAATTATTATGCAATCTATAAGAGATAAGGAATACTTGCCAATTACTATTTATTATTGATTATTATGAACTATCAAATCTATTATCAAATGTAATAGCAATATATGTTTATTGTTCTATTTACACATTTTCTACTTTTGTATATTTGTATGTTTGTGCTTTTTAAATTTTATGTAAATAAAGTTTATTTTAAAATTCTAAAAAAAGAAAAAGAAAATAAGATTAGGGAACCATAGTGAGATGCTCACATTCATTGTAGCCCCAGGAATGGAAGAGCTGCTAGTCCTAGGTCCCACATGGCTGCGGAAATGGAATCCAAAAATAAACTGGAGGAGAGGAACCATACAATTCCAGAGAGACATAGTATTTGCAAATAGCTCAGAGGAAAGGGTAAAGAAAGGAACAGAGAACAGAGAGTCAGCCATGACCAGACAGTCAGCTGAATCCATTAACATCCCCAATGAGTACCAGGATCTGGCCCAAGCATTTAGCGAGGAAGCTTGTGATGAACTCCCACCCCAGACTGCACTATCAAAATCCTACCAGGGGCTAACCTCCCAAAACTACAAATGTACTGCATGTCTCCCAGAGAACTAAAAGAACTCAGAGCATTTATTGATAAAAATCTAAAAACGTGTTTCATCAAACCCACCCGACCAAAAATAGCTGCCCCAGTGTTGTTCTGCAAAAAGAAAGATGGCTCTGTACATTTGTATGTTAATTACAAAAAATTAAATGCAATTTGCCTAGAGAATATGTATCCGCTCCTCCTCATGAAAGACATGTTAGCCCACCTCTTGAAAGAATTTTTTTTTTCAAAGTTAGACCTACAAGAGGCATATTACCACATCAGAATAAAGGAAGGGATGAGTGGAAGACAGCTTTTAACACTCCACTTGGATGCTACCAATTTAAAGTGCTCCCTTTTGGACTGCAAGGAGCACCTGCAGTGTTTATGCAATTGATCAATGAAACCCTTCATGATTTTTTATATAAAGGGGTTCTAGTGTATCTTGATGATATTTTAATCTACATGGAAATGATGGAAGAACACATCAAGCTACTCCGTGCAGTCCTCACAAAACTCTTAGACGCTAAACTATATGCAAAACTCTCTAAATGCAAATTCCACCAAGAAAAAATTGACTACTTGGGGTATAGAATATCCCATGAGGGATATCCCACGAGGGAATAGAGATGGACCCACAGAAAGTAAAAGCTGTCATGGACTGGGACCCACCTCATATCCGCAAGCAACTGCAAAGCTTCCTGGGGTTTGCAAACTTTTATCGCCAGTTCATTCCAGCTTTTGCAAACATCGCCCTCCCTATCACGAACTTGCTAAAAACAAAGGTGGGGGGGAGAAACCCAAACCAAGGCAACCCCTTATCTGGACAATGGAATGCCAAGCAGCATTCGAAAAACTCAAACGTGTATTCTCAGCAGAACCGGTCCTTAAGCACCCAGATCCCAAACAACCTTTTGCCATCCAAGCAGAAGCTAGTGATGTTGCAGTTGGAGCAGTCCTCCTCCAAAAGAATGGAAATGGACAATTACAACCATGTGCTTATACATCCAAGAAACTGATGGAAACTGAGCAAAGATGGGCCATATGGGAGAAAGAGGCATATGCTGTGCAGTGGGCAATGCTCACATGGAGACATTTCCTGGAAGGAAACCAAATCCCCTTTGAAGTATGAACTGATCACAAAAATCTAGAAGCCCTGAGAAATCCATGGAAACTCTCTGAAAAACAAGCAAGGTGGGCTCAATATTTTAAACGGTTTAATTTCACTCTCAAATATTTTCCTGGGAGAAAGAACTTCTTAGCAGATGCACTGTCCAAAAAACCCCAATACAACAGTAAAAAGATTGAGGTTATAAAACCAATGATCCAACCGACCCAACTAGCAGCCAAAGTAATCACCCGGGCACAAGAGAAAAAAAAAATCATCACTGACTGAAGATACAACGACGTCAATATTTAAGGAGGCACTACTTAAGGACGACTGGCTCCAGGCTAACAAAAACACTTCCTTACTCAAAGATGGACTGGCCTGGGTAGAAAACAAACTTTTTGTCCCTGCAAGCCAGAGAATGGATCTCATGAAACGCTGCCATTACTCCAAAATAGCGGGACACTTTGGGTGTGTAAAAACCCTGCACCTCATCAAAAGACAATTTTGGTGGCCGTCTCTCAAAAAGGACATTGAAAACTATGTTGCGAGCTGCCCCACCTATGCTGCTGCAAAGAGAAGACAAGGAAAATCTCCTGAACTTTTACAGACAGTAGCAGACCCTTCTGCACCCTGGAAAGAGATTTCTATGGACTTTATAGTGGAGCTTCCCGAAAGTGTTAGAAATACTGTCATTTGGGTTGTAACTGATCTTTTTTCCAAACAGGTTCACTTTATTCCATGCCAAAAGATCCCAACTGCCAAGGCATTGGCAAAGATGTTTCTAATACACATTTATCACCTTCATGGAGCTCCCCAATGGATTATCTCAGATAGGGGTGTTCAGTTCACATCCAAATTTTGGTGGGCATTTTTAAACCTATGAGGCTCCACCCAGGAGTTGTGGTCATCAAGTCACCCCAAGATGGGTGGATCGACAGAGAGAGTGAACAGCATATTAGAACAATATTTAAGATGCTTTGTTAATTACCAACAGGACAATTGGACTGACTGTCTTCCTTTTGCAGAGGTAGCATACAATAACTCAGTCCATAGCAGCATGGGATTCACCCCATTCCAGGTAGCCACGGGCCAAGAATTCAACCCCATGCCAGAACTACCCACCAAAGAACCTGAAATCCCCTCCCTTAAGGAGTGGATAAATAACTTACAAGCCATGCGGCCAGTGGTAAAATTACCTTTACAGGAAGCTAGAGCAGCTTTTAAAGCTCAAGCAGACAAAAAACACTGTGATCCTAAACCTTTCAAGATTGGGAACCATGTATATTTGTCCACAAAATTCTTAAAATCATTACAACCCTCTAAGAAACTAGGGCCAAAATTCATTGGCCCATTCCCCATCTCCAGAATTATTAACCCCGTGACGGTAGAGCTTCGACTTCCCAAAACACTTAGGCAGATTCATCCAGTATTTCACTGTAGCTTGCTCAAACCAGAGATCACTTCAAACCTCAGACCCCCCACCCTTCCTACACCTCCAACTCCCATCATGGTACATGGGGAACAACATTTTGAAATTAAAGATGTCCTTGATTCGTGCACTCACTGTGGATCCACACAATATTTAGTAGCTTGGAAACACCTTCCTTCCTCAGAAAATGAGTGGGTAGCCAAACGACACGTAAAAGCACCCACATTACTACAAAAGTTCCACCTAAAATACCCCGATAAACCATCCTAAATTGAAAATGTAACACATGATTTTTGTTTTTTCCAGGTAGACCTATCTGTTTTTTAAGGAGGGCAGGATGTCAGATCCATGTATCTGTCATTTCTTCAATGGAAGAAGAAAAGTGGGGGGAGACTGAGAAAGAAATCCTTCTTGATGTAACCTGAATATATTTAATCTTATATTGAATTTGTATAACCTACACATGATACAATGGAGGGATGAAGCCCAGATTGCCGGAACCTATCACCTCTGGGAGAGACAGCCAGGAGATGAAGAGACCATAAAAATTCCACAGTGAGATGTGTCCTGGGAAACTCTGAAAAAGATCATTCTAAAAAAAGGGGGGGGGAATTAACATGTTGGCTCTTTGTTTTACTAAATACACATCAAGATAAGGGGAGGGGTTTTCAACTCCCTTATCTATCTCTGCATGCCTGAGAGACCTTAGACACTGCTTTTAACCCCTACATGAATTGTCTCATCTCAATAAAAGATTCCTTTTGATACGTTTTGATACATTTTCAGAAGTTCATTCTGAAGACTGACAACTCTTCCAGCATATGTATTATTGAAATTAAACAGAGATGACTAAAACTCATAGTTATTTTGAAGACTGTACATGTTTATAGTTTTGGCATGGATTGTATGTATAGTACAGGACAGTACACAAAAGCCTCATAATATTCCAATAGTTTCAAAATAGAAGAGCTATTTAAATTAGCCCAGCTGCTGTTGGAGTTGTTATTTTTCTCATAAAAGCTAAAATGGAAAGGTATCTGGATTCTTACCAATGTTTCCTCACTCTAGTATCTTCTGCTTTTTAGAAAAGATAAAAACAGGCATTAAAAAAAGATGCTAACTATATCAGTTTAAACCCCCACAAGTTTAGTTTGACCTTAAAGCAAAAAAATAAAAAACTCTACTTTTTAAAATGTTTAAAATGTTTTACATAAAAGTTCAAAGCACTGCTATACATTTCCAACCTATATAGGATCAGGCAGAACATTTTCTGTTTACTATCAATCCTCAGTTATATTTTCAATGTATCAGACCTATGAAACTTTTAATTTCTGGTATTTGCATTCTTTGCACTATTTAGACAACCTGTTTTCAGTTTCTAGAAATGCAGCAAGTTACAAATATCCACTAGATGGTGTAGTACTGGTTTCAAGGGGTTGAAATCTTGAAGCTGTCCACCCAACAGGGTCATCTCAGTATGAAAACGTTTCTCCATGTGGAATAGTTTAAATGATTTCTTTTTTTAAAAAGTAGTATTTTGAAAAAATAAAATTTAACTTGGGAAAGTTGGCAGTTTTGTTTCCTCTCATATTTAAAAACATGGCATGTATCAGTTAAACAAATGAGCAAATTAATACAAACCCTGCCATTGACTAAATGTAGTCACATGCTGATTGTGAAGTTTAAACACCAAAGTAAACAGCCCAACCAAAGAATCCCTAAGACTGCCCCTAAGACACCAGAATATAAACTGACAGCAAACATCACTCCTTACTGGCACTGATGATGTTCCTTAGTTAGGAGAATGAAATGTCTGCAAGAAAACAAGCAAGCTCAGAGAGCACCTGCTGCTTGCACCAATGGAGCTACCTGCAAATGCGCATGCTTACTTGCCACTTGTGCAAGTGGAGCTGCGTGCACGTGCTCACCCACTGCTTCAACGGCCCGGTCCCAACAAGCTGAGGCCTAGTAGTGGACCATGGCCTGGGGTTGGCAACCCCTGTTTTAACATATTAGCTTTCCATGTACAGAGAGATTTTGATTTTGGAAGGCACAGTTCACATGCATTCTGATATGAACTAATCACCTGAGAGAACTATATCTCCCATCACACACACATACACAAACACACACACACACCCTTGAACATTTGTTGTAAGGAAGACCTTTCATGCCTGTATTATTGGGATCTATACCACTGTCTGAAAAATAAACAATCATTTGGATATAACCTATTGTACTGCTTGACTCAATGTCATTGCATCCTACAAAGGTGATTTCTTAGTTCACCTGCACTCTCTGGTGCCATGAACTGGTCCCTCCATTTTGTATGTTTGTGTATAAGAAGGAAGGCTTAGTGACAAGGTCACTTGAGGTGATCGTTGCCTTTGAACACACACATACACAAATAATAAAATGCTTTGGGATCCTGGAAGGAAGAAGAAAGTCAGGTAATATTAAAGACATAAGAAATCTTGAGATAATATCATTTTCCTTTTCACTTCCATGGTGTCTTTCATCTCCAAGGATCCCAAATTGCTTCATAACTATACATAATGGCTGCCATTAAAAATTTTATGCTCTGCGCAATGCAGCATTCATCTTCTCTGTAGAATGTTCTCTACTTTGAGGTGGAATAGTCAATCTAAGGATGGAAATAAATCCCACAAAAGGAATTTTGCAGGCCAAAGTTTTGCCATTCATGTTTTTAACGGCAGCGATGCAAGAGCAGACATGATGTTTCCGTACAGGAGACAGATACACCATTTAATGGTACTGTGAATGCTGGGCAGTGATTGGTTCCAACAATTGTTTTGTCATGAAGTTAGCCCTTTGAAAGATAACTTAGTCTAGTCAATAACCAGGGCATACTGGCACTTCTTTTTAAAATTGTATATCAGCAACGACACAGAAAGTCAGAACCGCCAATAAGACAGGGCTTCTCAAACTTTGCCATGTCATGAACTACTGACATTTCAAATTGCACTGACCTTTCTTACCACCTTGATGTCACAAATTCAGGAATCTGCTGTAAATAATACAATTTAACTAAAGTTCAACTGAAACCTCCGAGAACAGCTGTGGGTTTGGAATGTAAGACTGACAAAAATCAAGTTCCATTTAAAGAATTCCTTTTGAACTGCATGACATTTTTTAATAATAAAAGGTTAGAAGATTATTCCTGCTTGTTTTATTCAGAGAACTGGAGATATAAGGAGAAATAGCCTGATATCTTTCTTGAGTGGGAATAGTGAAAGGATGCTCACTAAGAGATTTCTTTTTTCCTGATTGAACTTCTTCTCTTTTTAATGTTACTGACTTAAATAATGGCAACAATTGTAAAGGCTAAAACTGTTAACCTTTAATTTTAATACCCAATTAAGAGGTATCAGATGCAATCCTAAACTTGCTGACCATATTTCTGCTTAGAACTGGGTTGAAGTAATAGAGTTTTATGACCAAAGTCCTATGCGGGGATATATATGTATATAAAAAATGTTATTTACTCTTGATCTATGCCTGTTATGGCATTCCATCTAAAGAAAGTCTTCAAAAGAGATCTTTCCAAGTGTCCTTTTTGGTACATTACCTCAGGGTTATCAAACTCACATCGTCATGGTGATGTCACGTGACATATTGGGACTTCCCCCCCTTCACTAAACCAGGCGTGGGTGTGGCCAGTGCATGATGCATCCGGCCTGCGGGCTAGGAGTTTGACAGCCCTGTATTATATCTATGAAATAAATTCTGGTTGACTGACCAGGATCTTTGGTGTTCTTGGTGCTAATGAGTAATCAAATTATCCTTTAAAATATATTTTTTTCTAAATTAAGCTTACAGATTCTGTTTATCATATCTCAACAAGTCAGTTGTGTTGCTACCTGGGGATGGCCAGCAATAAAAATATTTTCAAATAAGAGAAAGGAAGAACCTAATAACAATAAAGAGGATAGATAGCACTAAACAGCAGTTCACTCATGGGGAAAAGAGTAATACAAAATGAAAATATGCTGTTAAAAATGAAATTTAAATAAAAGTTCCCAAGATGCCTAATTGGAACAGGTAAGGCAACATTTTAAAGCAGATTAAATGCTTTAAATACCCAGAGGGCTCTATTTCAAGTCTCAGGTTTAAGAAAAAGAATGACTTTAAGAATATTGAACTAACAATACAGAAAAGCATTCAAGTTTCCCCCCCGCCCCATTTATCATCAATTTACTCTCCACAAATCATTTAAGATTACTGTCCTTAAATCATTTAAGATTAAGTTAAGATTAAGTTGCTAGGACAGCTTTTATTTAAGATGCAGTGAGGGCTCTACCCTAATTACTCTCTTCTAAAGAAATATAATATGAATTCTTGGAGCAAAGTTTCAGATTTCTGAGCATGTTCTTAATGTGGTCATGGGATTGGAGTCTAGCTTATCCAAGAAGGAGACTTTATTTTTGGTGATCCCTGCTGAAACTTAACTTTGCCCATTGGATTTGCTTTCCCTAACGATTTGTAATAAATTTCATTCAGCCTGGAAGAAGACCCTGTTGGATAAACTAGCAACCTTCCAACTCTACCCAAGCTTTTCCTGAACCCTCATTGTTATGTATGTAGGTTTGAATGTTATTGGTTTATTTGAACTGTTCTTGTAAAATGTCAAATGGTATTGGTTTAAATAGTGTGGGAGGAAACCCTGCACTCCCATTGGCTGGCAGCTACGGCTGCAGGCTATAAGAAGCAGCCGTAGCCAAGCCAGGACGGATCCATTCGAGCTGTAGTCACTAATAAAGTTTTTGCTGGAACTCCTCGCGTCTGACTCTTCATGCAAACTTAACACTGGCGACGAGGGTGGGATTTCCCTGAAGAGAAGACCAGTTGTGCCAGATGTACCAGTTGTGCATCATCTGCTCCATTCCCTTGGCAGGGGTACAGTATTTGCTAAACTGGATTTGGCTCAGGCATATCAACAATTAACAGTTGATGATGCCACTGCAGAGGCACAAACAATTGTGACCCATAGAGGTGCCTTCAAATGTAAAAGACTACAATTTGGAGTAAGCGTGGCACCTGGCATTTTTCAGAGCCTTATGGAAAGAATGTTGCAAGGACTGCCAGGGGTAGTACCTTATTTTGATGATGTATTAATCTCTGCTGAAAATGACACTCAGCTTCAAGAAAGACTCAGAGAAGTCCTTACCAGATTCAGAAAAGCGGGTTTAAAAGTCAAGGAAGACAAATGTACACTCAAAACAGACAGAGTTGAGTTCCTGGGGTATATGATTGACAAGCATGGCATCCATCCTACTGATGCCAAGGTTAAAGCAATCAATGAAGCCCCTAAACCTCGATGCAAGGCAGATTTGCAGGCCTTCCTTGGCCTTATTAACTTTTACCACATGTTTCTACCTCACAAAGCATCTATTGCTGAGCCCTTACATCGCCTACTTGATAAGAATGCTGTTTGGATCTGGGGGCGGAAGGAACAGTCAGCATTTAACAGTATTAAGAGACTAATCACGTCTGATGCTGTGTTGATACAATTCTCTGAGAATTTACCTGTTGTTCTGACTTGTGATGCATCCCCTTTTGGAGTGGGGTGGGTTTTGAGTCACAGGCTTCCCAATGGAAGGGAAGCCCCAATTGCATTTTACTCTCGCACGCTGTCCAAAACAGAGAGGAATTATAGCCAATTGGACAAGGAGGCTTTAGCAGTTGTTGCAGCTGTTAAGAAATTTCATGAATATCTGTATGGCAGGTCGTTCACCATTGTTACAGATCACAAACCTTTGTTAGGCATTGTGGCAGGAGACAAACCTACACCTAATATCCTGTCACCAAGAATGCTGAGGTGGACTGAATTTCTTGCAGCCTATTCCTACAAACTGATTCACAGGCCTGGCAAGGACATTGGACATGCTGATGCACTGAGTCATTGCCCACTACCTTGCCACAAGGAGGACTTTGAACTTGAAACTCACACCTTTTTCCTGGAGACCGTTGCTAAGCTTCCAGTCCATGCTGCTGAGATTGCCAAAGAAACTGCCAAAGATGCTGTGTTGGCACCTGTTATGGGCTGGATTAAGAAAGGTTGGCCTCTTCAAGATCTACCTCACCTTGCCCAACCTTTTAAGTCCAGGCAAACTGAATTATCTGTATTAAGAGGATGTATATTGTGGGGTAACAGGGTGGTTATTCCTGCAAAACTGCAAAGGGAGGTTTTGGAAATGTTACATGAGGGTCATCCTGGGATTGTAAGGATGAAAGGTTTGGCCAGGAGTTATGTATGGTGGCCAGGTATTGACAAAATGGTTGAAAACTGGGTAGCCTCTTGTCCCAATTGCCAGGTAGTCAGACCTGCCCCACCTCACGCCCCCACACAGGAATGGGAATGTCCTAGGGGCCCATGGTCTAGAATCCACATTGATTTTGCAGGCCCTACAAGAGGGCACACTTTTCTAGTTATAGTAGATGCATACTCTAAATGGCTAGAGGTAATTCCCATGACATCCACTACAACTGAGGCTGTCATCAAGCAGCTCAGAAAATTGTTTGTAACCCATGGGTTACCAGATGTCCTTGTCTCTGACAATGGCCCTCAATTCACATCTAACATTTTTGAATCCTTTCTAGCTCAACAGGGCATCAGACATGCCCTCACTGCCCCTGGGCACCCTTCGCCAACGGCCGGGCTGAACGCATGGTACGCTTTACCAAAGAGAAGCTTCAGCAGCTGGGTCCTGGGGACATCACTGAGAAGCTTGAAAAGCTTCTTAGTGTTCAACACATCACTCCTAGCCCATCAACTAACTTGTCCCCAGCAGAGTTGTTGATGGGTAGGAAACTTAGGTCTTCCCTTGACCGCCTTCATCCCACTTACGCACCCAACGCACCACTGGATTCCACTTCCAAAGTTCGTTCTTTTAGTGTGGGAGATTCTGTCTATGCTAGGAACCTTCTAGGTGACCCTTTGTGGATTCCTGCTGAAATAACTCACATCACAGGCCCTCGTTCTTACAGGGTACAAACAGAGGATGGCCTCCTCTGGAGCAGGCACATTGACCAACTTAGATCCAGGTTCCCTCAGGAACATCAACCCTGTCCTCTCTAGGTCCCTCACCTGATGTTCCATCTAGGGGAAGGAGGGAACAGGAGGAAAATCAGCAAACAGGAATCAACCCCATGTGTAACGAGCCATTGCGACAGGAACCATCCCGAACCCTGTCACAAAGCCAAGATCCATCCTTAGAAGTGGAAGATTGCACATCACTACCTGACTTGGGTGTTGACATTGGAATGGAGATGGGTTGGGAGGAGAGACCAGATTCTAACAGTCTAACAGGGTCTCCTTTCACAGGAAGTCCCAACAGGGAAATGTCAGCAGACACATTTCCCTCTCACTGGGTGAGAACGTTAAAGCTTCTGAACCACGAAGGTCTCAACGCACGTAAGAGCCCCACCTATTTAAAGGAATACATTAGATAGGTTGGGGTTTGGTATGGACTGAACCTAGTGGGGAGGGGTGTTATGTATGTAGGTTTGAATGTTATTGGTTTATTTGAACTGTTCTTGTAAAATGTCAAATGGTATTGGTTTAAATAGTGCGGGAAGAAACCCTGCACTCCCATTGGCTGGCAGCTACGGCTGCAGGCTATAAGAAGCAGCCGTAGCCAAGCCAGGACGGATCCATTCGAGCTGTAGTCACTAATAAAGTCTTTGCTGGAACTCCTCGCGTCTGACTCTTCATGCAAACTTAACACTCATGATACCTTCATTTTCTTTCTGGATCTTGAATGGCAAAACAAATGAAATCTCATTTTAATGGCATCTGATCCCGGAGACTGAATCTGAGTCTGGAGTCCATGTGTTAAAAACTTTTCCTTCGTGCCTGCCTGTTTTCCAAGATCACACACAGAAAATAATTGGGAAACTTTTGTATAGCTTCAAAAACCACTTTTTTTTTAATTGATTTTATTTAGTAATTAAACATAACCAAACAAATAAACACTGACATAAACAAAACATAAAACATATACTATAGTCGAGCCAAGTACGGCTAGGCTCATGACATTCATTGTCCATCATTTGTTAATTCCAATTCAAAAAGTCAGTTAAGTCTTTTTCTTGTCTAACCATCCATAGAAGTTATTCCAAGTTCTGTAATAGTCCGTTTCTTCCTTATTTTTAATTTCCAATGTCAGTTTGTCCATTTCTGCGCACTCCATTATTTTCTTCATAAGCTCCGCTTCTGTTGGAGTTTCAGTGTTTTTCCACTTCTGTGCAAAGGCCATCCTTGCCGCTGTGATAATATGAATCATTAAATAGAAGATTTCCTTCGGATATGTCTCATTGGTGATTCCCAGTAAAAAAATTCTGGTTTAAAATTAAACTCTACATCACAAATTTCTCGTAAGCATTGATGTATTCCTTTCCAGTATTCTTGGGCCTTTCCACAACTCCACCATATGTGATAGTATGTACCTCTTTCCTTATTGCACTTCCAACAAAGAGAGGAAAATTTATTGTTCATTTTAGATAGTCTTGCTGGTGTTATATGCCATCTGTAAAATAATTTATACAGGTTTTCTTTAAATGGAATTGCAAGAGTTATTTTTTTATTTCTGGTCCAAATATTTTGCCAATCGTTCAGGGGAATACTATGACCAAAATCTCTCATCCAATGTATCATTGTTTCTTTAACAATTTCTTCTTCCAACTTAGTTTGTAGTAATACTTGATATGTTTTTTAATCATTTTTACATCTGGCCCTAACAAGATTTCATCTAATTCCGTCCTAGTTTTACTAATACCCAATTCCTTTTTGTCTTCTGCATGTTTAGCTTGGAGTTGTAGATAGGCCCACCATTCCAATTCTATTCCCTGTTCATTCAACCGCTGTCTAGTTTGCAAATCTCCTTTTCGTCTAACAGTTCTTCATAAGTAATGATTTTATCGTATCTTAGCAAGTGTGGATGCATCAAAGCCTCTAATGTTGATATCCAGATTGGTATTTGGATATACATTTGTTTCTTAATTTTGAACCAGGTGTGTAGAAGTGTTTGTCTTACTTTGTGTTTCAAAACATAGCTGTGTCCCTTTAAACTATCTTGTCTAAGAAAAAAGTGCCATCCTGTCTGGAGATTATAGCCTTCTAATGTTAGTATCCTTGTATTTGTGTGGTTTATCCAGTCTTTTATCCAAGTCATAATTGCAGCACTATAATACAACTCCCAATCCGGTAGACCAAATCCCCCTCTTTCAGTTGCATCTTGTAGTAATTTTAATTTTATCCTTGGTCTCCTTCTTTGCCAGATAAAATTTGATGTCAGTCTATTTAATTCATCAAAAAGGATTTTTTAATTTTATGGGAGCATTTTGAAAGAGAAATAGAATTTTTGGTAAGATATTCATTTTAATCGTAGCTATCCTGCCCATAAAGGATAATTTTAAATTGTCCCATCTTGTTAAATCTTCCTTTATTTGTTTAATAAGTGGGTCATAATTGTCTTTCTTGAGTGTGCTATATCTGGGGGATATAATAATTCCTAAATATTTAATTTTTTCTACAATTTCAATGCCCATTATTAAGGTCAATAATTCTTTCTGTTTACTTGTCATATTTTTAGTGATCATTTTTGTTTTCTTTTTATTTATTTTTAATCCTGCTACTAAACCAAATTCATCCAATTTTTGTAAAAGTTTAGGTCCTGAAGATTGAGGTTCTTCCAGAATGAAAAGAAGGTCATCTACAAATGCCTGTAATTTAAATTCTTCCCTTTTTACTTTTAATCCTTTTATATCATTGTCTTTTTTAATTGTTTTAATTAAAGCCTCTAATGTCATGATGAACAACAGTGGTGACAATGGACAGCCTTGTCTCGTTCCTTTTTGTATTTGAAACTTTTCTGTAAATTCCCGTTAATTAAAATTGTAGCATATTGTTTTTGATAGATAGCCTTAATTATATTAGAAAATTTGGGTCCTAACTTCAAATATTCACTCTGCTGTAAAATAAAGTCCCATTTCACATTATCAAATGCCTTTTGGGCATCTAAGAATAGCAATGCAGCTTGTTCTGCGCTCCGATCCTCATAGTACTCTAATATGTCCAACGCTACTCTGATATTGTTTCTGAGATGTCTCTGAGGGAGAAAGCCATTTTGGTCCGGGGATATGAGTTTATTGAGTATTTTTTAATCTCTCTGCCAGGATCGTCATAAAGATTTTGTAGTCTACATTAAGGAGAGAGATTGGCCTATAATTCCCTGGTTCTGTTAGATCGGAGCCTGATTTAGGAATGATAGATATTTTAGCTTCTTGCCATGATTGAGGACAATTCGCTTTATCTAAAACTTCATTGAAAATTTTTACCATTTCTTTTCCTAAAATTTCTTGTTGTGTTTTATAAATCTCTGCTGGTAAACCATCTGGACCTGGGACTTTATCTATTTTTGTTTGTTAATTGCCACATAGATTTCTTGAAGGGTTATAGAATGGTTTAACGCTTTTTGATCTTCTTCTGAAATTTGTGTGAGATCTGCATTTTTAAGTATTTTAAAATTTGGTCTTCTGTAACATAACTTGTCTCTGTGTATAAATCTTTATAGTATTTTTGAATAATCTGCCTTTTATCCTCCTCTTTATAACATATATCCCTTGTTCATTTCTTAATTTAGTAATCCATCTTTTTTCATTCTGTTTTTAAGCTTAGAGGCTAACCAACGTCCTGGTTTATTTGCATTTTCAAATTGGTATTGTTTTGTCCTCTTTAGTTTCTGTGCTAGTTCTTCTTTCTCAGTTAAATTTATTTTATGTTTAATCTTATTCAATTGAGATTTGATTTGCTCGTCTTGTGGGGTGGCTTGTAATCTTTCTTGCCATTCATCATATTCCTGCTGTAGTTTTATTTTCTTTTGTCTTTTTTCTATTTTTCCTGGCCATATATTTAATAGACACTCCTCTCATCACTGCTTTAGCAGTATCCCAATTGTTTTGAAGGGAGGTGTCATGAGGGTTATTTTCTTGAAAAAAAAATTCTAATTCTCTTGTCAATATTTTATTAAAAACTTCATCTTTTAGAATCGATCTCTGGAGCATCCAATTGTTTGATTGTGGTTGTTGCCCTTCCCATCTAAGCCTAATCATATTATGGTCTGCTAATGTAGTTGGTTCCATTGTTATGTCTAAAATTCCTGAGTTTAGTTTTTTGGTCGCCCAAACCATGTCAAGTCTTGACCAGGACATGTGACGGTTAGAGTAATGAGTAAACTGTTTTTGTTCATGTTCCTCTCTCTCAGACATCACTAATATTAAATTCTTTCATGAGATCAAAAATATTTTTGGTAATTTTTTTTCTTTTCTAGATTGGTATTATTTCCTTTATAATCTAATAGTTTATTTACGACTGCATTAAAATCTCCTGTAATAAATAACTGTTGATATTGCAATTCTTTGAGTTTATCATATAATTTCTGAAAGAAGAATTCTTGGGGGCCGTTTGGGGCATAAATTACCGTTAATAAGCATTTAATTTGTCCAAGTTCAACTTCTACCATAAGTAACCTCCGTCTTTGTCAGAGTATATTAGTGAAGCAGGGATTTTATCTTTTATATAAAGTACTACTCCTCTCTTTTTTTTTGATCTAAAGCCGCAAACATATTACCTAATTTTTATTCTCTAATAGATGTTTCTGTTTTTGGGTGATATGGACTTCTTGTAGCTATAATGTCTGCTTTTGAGTTTGTAAGTGCTTAAAAACCTTTTTCCTTTTTACTGGTGAGTTTAATCCATTTATATTCCAAGAAATAAGGTCAGATAGGTTTGCATTTTTATTGGATCCTATATTTAGCGCTTCTTGTGATTCTGATGTCCATGGGTTCTTCTGGGACTTCTGGTTTCTCTTGCTATCATCTGTACTATCAGTTATATTTACCTTTTTATATGTCTCTAATCTTTTCCTTTCGACACTCCTAGCTTCCTCCCTGTCTTCATCTACTCCTTCCCTATTTAATTGTTGATCAAAAAACATCTCTGCCTTCTCTATAGTATCGATTTTATATTTCTTGTCTTGCCAGGTAACCATTATACCTTCTGGGATTAACCATCTAAAATTAATATTTTGTTTTATCAATTTGGTCGTTAAGAATTGATATGGTCTTCTTAAATCTCTTATTTTTTGGGGGGTTTGTTTAAGAATTATTATGGTTTTGTGGGCATATTGTAAAATATTATCTCTGGATCTATATAGAATTTCATCTCTAAGTGATTTCTTGACAAATTTAACGTGTATCTCTCTTGGTAGATTAAATCTCCTAGCATAGTTGGTTTGGACTCTGTACAGTTCGTCAATTTCCTTCATTAGATCTCCTTTTTGCATCTCTAGTGTGCCAGCTAGAATATCTGTCATAACCTCCCATAAATTTTCTTCCCTTTCTTCCTTCACATTTTGGAATCTTAAATAGTATGCAGCTTTTTCTGACTCGAGATGGATGATTGCAGTTTCTAATTCTTTGTTCTCTTTTATTAACTTTTCTGTCAACTCATCTACTCTCTTTTCCTCTTTAATCACCTTTGTTTCAATTTCCAATATTTTTCCTGGTTTTTCCTCATCTCCTGTTGGAATATTTCAAATTTTTCATCTATCTTTTGTATTTTATCTTTCAAATCTGTTTTAACCGACCCTATTTCATTTTTCATCTCCTCATGATTTTTAACCATCATTTCTTGCATATTTAACAATAGACCTTGTAGGTCCTTAGAGGAGTTTGAACGTTCTTTAGGGAGCATTTCGTCAATTGTCTTTTGTGCAGAGGGACTCTGCGCCGTTGTAGTGGTTGGTAATTGAGTAGGCATTTTCCTAACTGTACCAGTCTTAGAGATATTGGTGGTACTCGTCATTTCCCAAATTTTACTTAAAGTTTTCCCACAATAACAGTTGAAATTTACTTTCTGCCCTTATTTCTTTTCACTCAAATCAACTTTGTATCCCAATCTCCTCCCTCTTTTCTAAAAGCTATAATTAAACTATCCTTTATGTGAGCAAAATTGTCTCAGTATATATAATATAATTATACTTATTCAATACTTATCTACTATATCTCCTAATAGTTCCAGCAGTTTCATTAGATCAGTAATTAAGAAATACTAGTAATCAATTCTAAATATTCTAGATTCTAGGTCATAAACAGTAAGAAATAATTTGTTTCTAAATCAACTATTCTAGTAATACACTTATCAATTATATAATTATATAGTTCAATAGTTTTAAGTAAGTAGATATTTAAATATTAGAATATTTTATTTATTTATTTATTTATATTTGAACTTGTATGCCGCCCCATCTCTGAAGACTCGGGGCGGCTCACAACTAAAAACACAGGACAATAAATATTTAAAAAAACATTAAACCACTTCTTTAGGTTTCATGAATCCTGACATAGGTCAAAATTACACTGACCTCCAAACTAGCTAACACTCTCAAAACCCAGAGGACCTCATTGTGATGATTGCTCTCATTAGGGGTGTGCATTTGCTTTAGGGCAAATGGAAAAGCAGACCAAATGGGCCCCAAGTGTTCAATTTCCATTCATTCTCAAGTAACTGCCAAGAAGAATGGATCTCCCATATCTGGAGGCATTAGCAATGTACCTTATTTCCCAGCTGCAAGAACAATTAACTTCAAAATAAAACTCTCCTGTGGTGTACTTTGTTGCCAATTTGTGATAGCAGGAAATACATGTGTTTTTTCCTAGACTGCCATGGTTGCAGGCATCCTCAGACAAAAGAATGGCAACATCTATTTTGTATGTCTTTCAGTGCCCAAGCTGGAATGATACAGAGTCCATAATGAATCTAGCAAACAACTTTGTCTCACAAAAAGTAGAGAAGAGAACTAGAAGGTCAGCTATTCTGGACTTAATTCTCACTAACAGGGATGAAATGATAGAAGGGGCTGAAGTTGTAGCAACTTTGGGGAAGAGTGACCATGTGATATTGGAATTCAACATAATGCAAGCACAAGTTAAACCAGTGTCTTAGACTTTAAGACAGCTGATTTCAAAAAAATCAGGAGAGAGCTTGGGAAGAATTCCATGGATGGAAATAATAAAGGGGGGAACAACAGAAGAACCCTGAAAACTCTGAAAAACAAGATTATAATAGATAGAAATAATAATATAATATAATATATATAATAATAATAATAGAATAATAATAGAAAAAGAAAGATAAAAAATCCCAGAAAGAAACAGCAGGGATGCATAAAGAATCCTCTGATCAACTGAAAGACCAAAAGGATAGGTATACAAAGTGAAAAGAGGGACACACAATCAAAGCAGAATACTAGCATATAGCTTGAACCTTCAAAGATGAAGTCAGAAAAGCTAAGGGTCAAAATGAACTAAGACTAGGAACAAATATCAACATCATCATCATCAACAACAACAATAACAACAATAATAAAAGTTTCTTTCAACATGTAAAATACAAGAAAAAGGGTCAAGGAAATGATCAGTCCACTAATGGGAGAAGATGGCAAGGAAATGATGTGTAGCAGGGAGAAAGCAGAACTTTATTCATTCTTTGCAACTGGTTTTTCATAAAAGGAAAAAAACAGTTCAACCTATCAAAAGCAGTTCTGTAAAAGACAGATTAGAATACAATTCAAAATAGGCAAGAAAATGGTAAGACAATACATATCCACTCTAGACAAGTTTAAATCACCAAGACCAGATGGATTACATCCCAGAATTCTGAAGGAGCTGGCAAATATGATCTCAGAACCACCGAAACATATCCTTCAAAGATCCTGGAGCACTGGGGAACTACCAAGGAACTGGAAAAGAGCTGATGTGGTTCCAAACTTCAAAAAAAAGGGGGGAATGGATCTATGAAACTATAGACTAAGCCTGGCATCAATACCTGGGAAAATCCTGGAAAAGATAATCAAGCATATCTGTGAAATCTAGAAAAAAGGCTATTACTAGAAGCCAACATGGGTTTGTCAAAAACAGATCATGCCAGACAAACCATTGCATTCTTTGACAAAGTGACTAAATTAATGGATCAGTGAAATGCTGTTAACATAGTATATTTGGACTTCAGTAGGGCATTTGACAACTTACACCACAACCTATTACCTGATAAAATAGAAAAATGTGGGATAGACTGCAGTACCACTAGATGGATGTGTAACTAGCTGACCAACTGCACTTAACATGCAGTCCTCAACAGAATTACTTTTATATGGAGGGAAGCATGTCATGTTGTGTCCCAAGGTTCTGTCTTAGGCCTAGTACTCTTCAATATCTTCAGAAACAATTTAACTGGTGGGGGGATAGAAATTTGCATGACACCAAACTGGAGAGAATAGCCAGCACTTTAGATGATAGGCTAGAACAGGGGTGTCAAACTCATGGCCTACGGGCTGGATGTGTCACGCACTGGCCATGGCCACCCCATTTTAGTAAAGGGGAAAAAAGTCATGATATGTCATGTGACATCGTGAGTTTGACATTCCTGGGCTAGAAGGATCTTGACAGACTTGGACACTGGGCCCTATCCAACAAAATGGAATTCAGCCATTTTGAGTAATAAAAGTATGGTTTTAACTTAGGAAAGAAAAATCAAATGCACAGTATAGAATAGGTGGTACCTGGCTTAACAGCAATAACTGTGAGAGGAATCCTAGTAGACAGCCAGTTAAATATGAGCTAGCAGTAAGCTGAAGCTGCCCCCAAAAGCCATTGCTGTCCTAGTCTACCTCAACAGAGGGACAGTATCAAGATCATGTGAATTGTTAATACCATTTTATTTATTTATTCATTTATTTATTTATTTATTTATTTATTTATTTATTTATTTATTTTTTGGACTTGTATACTGCCCCATCTCCGAAGACTTGGGGCGGTGCACAACTAAAAACAACAACAATAAATACTTAAAAAGAAATTAAACTAATTTCACAAGCCCAAAAATACAAAAACTAAAATTTACAGTGGTTAAAATAATTAAGAAACCCATCCCTCCCCAAGGAGGGGTCACAGCCCGGATTGGTCGAACAACCAGGTATTCAAATCATGGCAGAAGGTGCGGAGGTCAGGGGCCAAGCGGAGCCCCAGGGGCAGTTGTTTCCAGAGGTCAGGGGCCGTGACAGAATAGGCTCGTCGCTGGGGGACCGCCAGCCAACATTGGCTTGCCGACGGGACCCCGAGGAGTCCTTGCCTATGTGCTCGCACAGGGTGGTTGGCACTTGATATCGGCAGAAGACGCTCCCTTAAATATTGAGGACCCATGTCATGAAGGACTTTGTATGTTAAAACCAGAACCTTGAATCTCACCCGGAGTGCAACTGGCAACCAATGCAGGCAGCGCAGGAGAGGGGTAACATGGGAGAATCGGGAAACTCCCATCACCACCCGCCATTTTACACTGCATTTAGCAAGACCACATTTAGAATACTGCATCCAATTTTGGTAACCATTATATAAAAAAGATATTGAGATTCTAGAAAAACTGCAGAGAAAAGCAACAAAGATGATTAGGACTGAAACATATGATGAGTGGTTGTAGGAATTGGGACACCTAGTCTAACAAAGAGAAGAACTAGGGGTGACATGATAGCAATCTTCCAACATTAGAAGGGCTATCACAAAGAAGAGGGGGTAAACCTATTCCCCAAAGCACCTGAGGGTAGGATAAGAAGTAGTGTTGAAAAATTATCTTATCAACCTAGAACTAAGGAGAAATTTCCTGACAGTGAGAACAATTAATCAGTAGAATGGCTTGCCTCTAGAAATTGTGAGTGTTCCATCACTGGAGGTTTTAAGAAGAGATTTGATAGCCATTTGTCTGGAATGTTATAAGGTCTCCTGCTTGAGCAGACAGTTGGGCTGGAAAATATCCAAGTTCCTTTCCTAGTGTTATGCTGTTATATCACAGGCAAACCTAAATGGCACCCATCATTACCACAGGACCCACCTTGTTCTTGAATTTTGTTAAAAAGGGCGTTGGTACTTACCTGATACGCCCATTCTCCATGAGCTGCGAAGAGCATCCAGAAGTGGGAGGTGCTCGGAGTCTCGCAAAGCACGCTGGGCAAATTCTTACTGGGACGCTCCTCCTCTTGGCACTCCACCCTAACGCCCCAGCTTTTGGCGAAGTCGAAGTGGCAAACCTGCCTATACTTCACCTGTCTACAAAAAAACGTTTGGCCGGAGCAAAGAAAACTCCCCCCCCCAGATGGAAAAGGGGCGGGGCTGGATGCTCTTCGCAGCTCATGGAGAATGGGCATATCAGGTAAGTACCAACACCCTTTCTCCCCTGAGCTGCTCCGAGCATCCAGAAGTGGGACATACTAAAGCTGGAGTTGTCCTCAGGGAGGGATGCCGTCTGGCCCTAAATCTACTCTCGGTCCCTATGTACTTGCTGTAAAACCCTCCTGCCAAATGAAGCCTCAGCAGAGGCAAACACATCCACCTTATAGTTACGTATGAAGGGCGAAGGAGAAGACCATGTGGCCACCCTGCATATCTCATCTATCGAGGCCTGAGTGGCCCAGGCAGCCGAAGTTGCTGCACTATGTGTTGAGTGGGCTGTGATGCCCGCTGGTACAGGGATGGATTGAACCTCATAAGACTTTGCTATCGAGGCCCTGAGCCAACGGCCAATCGTGGAAGAAGACACTTTGTGACTCTGGGACCTAGGGAGAAAGGAAACAAAAAGGGCCTCCGTCTTCCGGAAGGACGCAGTGCATTGCATGTATCTGCACAAGGCTCGGCGCACATCAAGGTGATGCCATTGTCGTTCCAGACGGTGAGTCGGGTTAGAACAGAAATTTGGAAGGACCAGTTCCTGAGCCCTATGGAAGGCAGAATTGACTTTAGGTACAAACGTAGGATCAGGCCTGAGAACCACCCTGTCTGCGTGGAACACACAGAGGTCCTTGCGAATTGACAAGGCAGCCAATTCTGATATTCTCCTCGCCGAATGTCGCAACCAGAAATGCTGTCTTATACGTCAGGAATTGTAGACTGATGGTTCTCAAGGGTTCAAAGGGAGCCTTGGAGAGTGCTGACAGAACCTTGTTCAGGTCCCAGGTTGGGTACCGATGGACAACTGGTGGCCGTAAGTTGGTGGCACCTCGCAGAAAACTGCGAACCCTAGGGTGTTGAGAAACTGAACAAAAATCACCAAAGGATATAACTGAAGCCAGGGCCACCACTTGGCGGCGCAGAGTGTTAGGGGACAGTTCCTTATCAAGTCCCTCCTGTAGAAAGTCCAACAGCTGTGCCACTGATGGAGAGGTGGGAACAACCCCCGATTTCGTGCACCATTTACAGAAGATGTTCCAAGTGGCATTGTATATGCGCACAGTTGATGGTCGCCTAGCCACCTGTATAGTATCAATCACTCTGGCGGAAATGTCCTCTGACCTCAGACGTTCCCGCTCAACTTCCAAACGGCTAGACTGAACCATTGCGGGTCTGGGTGAAGGACCGGGCCCTGAGAGAGAGATATCATGGATGATGGGATTCTCCAAGGTTCTTGGATGGATAAGCTCCTCAGGTCCACAAACCATGGCCTTCTGGGGCAATGGGGGGCCACCACTAAAATCTTCACCCTTTCTTCCAGAACCTGCTGAATCAGCCTGGGAATCACTGGAAGGGGAGGGAAGGCATATAGGAGACCTGAGGGCCAAGGGCAGCGGAGAGCGTTGACATTCTCCGCTCCTTGGGACGGGTACCGGGAGATGAAGCGCGGCAATGGCGCGTTGAGGGGAGAGGCAAACAGATCTATTACAGGAAGACCGAATTTCTGGACTGCTTTCTGAAACAATGAGGGGTGCAAACGCCATTCCGCCTGGTCGAGCGTGGCCCTGCTGAGCCAGTCCACTCGTACATTGGTGATGCCCGAGATGTGCATGGCTTTGACAGAGAGGAAGTTGTTCTCGGCCCACCGAAGCCATTTCTCTGCCTCTCGCATTAATCGTTTGGAGTTGTGCCCCCTTGTTTGTTCAAGTGGGCCTTGACGGTGATATTGTCCGTGAGCACCAACACATGGTTGGAGTGCAGTGTCGAAACAAAGCTGCGCAGGGCGAGATGAATGGCCCGCAGTTCCAACCAATTGATGTCCTGTGCCCGCTCTGGAATGGACCATTGTCCCTGAGCCGTGTGGTGAAGATAATGAGCCCCCCATCCATACAGGCTGGTGTCTGTCGTGATGGTCTCTCTTGGAGGATCCCTGAAAGGACAACCCTTTTTGATTGTTGCAGCAGTCTACCAGCGAAAAGATCTAAATACGCTAGGTGGAACCCTAACTCGGGCCCTGGAATTGTCCCTCCCCGATCGCTGGTATGGCAGTAGGAACCACTGCAGATCCCTGGCATGCAGGCAGGCCCAAGGAACTATGGATATACAAGAGATCATCTTTCCCAACAATTGCGATAGCAATATAAGGGGAACCCTTCGAAGGGTACTGATTTCCTGTACCAGTTTCCTAATACTTTCCTGCCTGTCAGGTGAAAGAAAAACCCTGCACTGCATGGTATCAAGGACCGCCCCTAGATGAATTAGTCTAGTTGTGGGTGTCAAGTGGCTCTTGTCCCAATTTATAGAAAACCCATGACTCTGAAGAGCGGAAATGGTGAGAAGGGAATCTGCCTTAGACTGCTGAATGGATGATGATAAAATCAAAATATCATCCAAATAACAATGGAGCCTAATGAGTCTGCTTCTGAGAAAAGCGGCCAGCGCCGCCAGGACCTTGGTGAAGGTCCTGGGAGCAGAGGCCAGTCGAAGGAAGGGCGACATATGCAAATAAGAAATTTGTAATGGGAAGGCAAATATGCGCCCCCTCACTGATGCCGAGTAAGATTGATTGTAATGTGGTCATTTTGAACTTACGATACAATAAAAACTGGTTGAGCCATTTCAGATCCAGGATCACCCTCCAACCCCCCGAACTCTTCAGGACCACGAAGAGATGGGAATAAAATCCCTGACCCTGTTGATCTGAGGGTACCCTTTGGATGGCCCGAATCTCCAATAAATGGGAGATGGCAGATTGCATGAGGTCTCTCTTTGTGGGGTCCCTGGAGAAGGGACATTTCATGAAGAAGTGTGGTGGGCTGGAGAGGAACTCAAGAGCCAAACCAAACCTGATGGTATTCCTCACCCAGGCATCGGAGGTGGAGGAATCCCACTGGTCAGCAAAAAACCTCAATCGGCCCCCTATGGGTTAGGCCCCTCATCATTATTTGGGGCGATGGAAGTTCCTGCCTAGTTCCCTGAACTGTCTCCTGTTCTGCCCCTCGTCTGTTTCCGCAAAGTGGAAGAGTTCGACTGTTGCTCCTGACTCTGGGTTGGAGTATGCTGGAATCTGGGGTAATAGTGTCGGGTAAAAGGGATGAGAGGGGCCCCTCTGAAATGGCTGTGAAGGTCGGGGTCCGACCTCCTACCCAGGAGGGAGGATCCTCTTCTTGATTTTGTCTCAATAAGAAGAGGATCAAGGGCCTTGCCAAATAGTTTCTCCCGGATATAGGTGCAGAGCCAGCCTTTGTGCACCAGACTTGGGAAGCTATGGCGCAAGAGGAAAACTTCTATCCTCTGGCTTCAGAGCTTCCTCTGCCTCCCCCGGGATGACTGAAGAGGATACCAGGGCTGCTATGGGATCATCTACTTCAGGGGTGTTCAATGAGCTAGAAAACTCGGGGGCAAGGTTATAGAACCTTCTGTTGTACCCAGTTGGGGGAGGATAAGAGGCAGACAGGGCCCATTGTTTGTCCACGAGGTCAGTGAACATATGAGGGACGGGAATAACTTCGGCTTCAGTGGTAGGTTGGTGGAATATCAGGTCGTCTGGTTCCTGCTGCGACCCGGTGGACTGAACTGTGGGTGGGGGGTTGGCAAGGCGAGCGGTGTTCTTCGCCTTGAACAAAAGGGACTTGAACAAGGGTGGCTTGAAGAGTCCCGTAAAAACTGGATGGTCATGAGTAATTCCTTCATCGTCGGACACTCCCATCTCCAGAGGGTCCGCTTCAGAAAGATCCTGCTCAAGACTGTGAATTGACCTGGCCTCTTGATCCATCCAGTCACCCTGGACCCCCATGTCCTGTATACCCTGTGGTGATGGGATACCAGGGTTAGGAAACTCCCCCTGGGGGGATGCTGGGTGATACTGCTGTTCCACAATACTCACGGAGCGGCCTGATAGGGACATGCAATCTGGAGCGATGGAAGGTTGACTGGTACAAAGAGATTGCTGCACGCCGGAGGCAATGCCCTTTTGTATTGCCAGCTCCATCCACGACCTCATTCTAGGCGGTATTTCATCCGGAAGATCAACCTCTGGACACAGGCCCACTGCTGTGGGTGTGAACGTAGCCTCAGGGGTTCTACGTGGAGCCGGTTGAGACACTGAAGCTTCCTGGTGGGTGGATCTGGGCCTTTGCCATACTGGAGTAGATAAATCCAGGGCAACAAGAGCGGGGCTTGGGGGTCGGGTGGAAGTAGAAGGCTGGGGAGGGGGATCTGGTCCAGACTCCCTGGTGCGCTTTTGTACCAGTTTCTCCAAGGCCCGGTGCCGTCTATGGGCGTCCTTCTCAGCTGCCCGGGATGGCCTATTAGAGTGTGGTATCAGTGGTCGAGATCCCTGATCACTAGCCATTTCGTATAGAAATGTTTGGTCTTGAAATACTATCTAAGCCAAGTAATATTATTATTATTATTATTAATATTAATATTATCGTTATTATTAGTATTGGTATTATTATGATTAATATTACTACTATTAATATTATTACTGTACTGATTAAACTACTATTGCTAATAGTCTAATTATAATTAATATTATTATTGCTAATATTATTATGACTAAAATACTATGACAAACCTATAGATATGCTAGGCCTGTGAAGGCCTGCCAGCCGCTGCTACAATGGCCTTATTAAGGAATGTGGCCTGGTACAAGCCCCCAAAAAGGGAAGCCTAAGATGGTGAAGGCCTGCTTGTCAGAAAGGTATGCCGCGCTACGTGGCCTGACCCAAGCCCCCAGAAAGGGAAACCAAAGGGAAGGTATAACACAAGTATAGGTGTAAGTGCCTCAGTCCCCAGAAAGGGAAACCTCGTGAGGCTGCAGGCTGCCGACGGCCTTCACCGGAGTGCGCCACGCAGCTTAGACAAAATGGTGCTCTCGCCTTGTGGCTGTCTGCAAGGACGTGTGCACAGCCCCCAAAAAGGGAAACCACCCAGGCACGCTGCAGAGTGGGGTAAAGCAGCCAGTACTCCAGAACACACTCGGGGCTAACGAGCGATCAGGAGGTGGCGGGGGAAGAGGCGAGCACAGCGGCGTTTGAGATCGGGGAGATAAGGTGCGCAGCGAGCGCCCCGCTGCAGCCGCCCCCAACACAATGCCCTTACGATTTGGCGCTTCTCCTGCCGATCCCGCTCTCCTGTCAGCGATCAGGAAGATAAGCCGCCGCGATTGCTCCCAGCTGGTGAGCGATTGGGAAGATAAGGCTCCAAGGCAGCTGCCTCAGAGCGCTATTGCTGCCTAATTAGCGATCTCTGACGTCCTGGTGTTGAAATCTGTCGGGGATGGAAGGAGCTAACAGTTGGAGATCTTTTCTTTTTAGTAAAAGTTCGCTGCTCCGGCCAAACCCAGCTACTCACTTCGAGGCTGAGCAAAAAACTGGGGCGTTAGGGTGGAGTGCCAAGAGGAGGAGCATCCCAGTAAGAATTTGCCCAGCCTGCTTTGCGAGACTTCGAGCACCTCCCACTTCTGGATGCTCGGAGCAGCTCGGGGGAGAATTTAATGTGATAAATAAGACAACATAATAAAAACAAGAGGAAATCACAGCATCCCAATTCACCATAAAATCCACAGGCTAAATATGGAATAGAATAAGGTTTTTGAAATCATCACATGGGAGAATTGTTAAAGCCACACCACAATGATTAAGATAGCAGATCCTAAATATTAAAAATACTAAAAAGTATGAAGTAAATTAAAGAAATAATCTTATCTTTCTATATAGTTTCATATAAACACACATATATACAAACATATGTAATGATAAATCCAAATTTTTGAAAGGGAGATATACCTGCCTTCTAATTTGGATTACATGCATGCACGTTCATGCATGCTGTGAGTTGTAAAAAATTATGCAAAGTACAAATTTCACTCATGCTATACATTTATAAATGATACAAATATATGATATAATATCTATATATAAACTTTGCATATCCAGGTGCGCTCTCACACACAGAGAGATACCCCTTCCACACACAAATCCCAACCATGTACAAAAAGTTGTGGTTATTTTATGGCGATACAGAAAGTCATGTACTTTGATATATACACTGAATCACTTTTTCTCCTTCAAAGTATGGTGGAGGACAATGGGTAATGGACGAAGTTTGCTAATACTTTATTTATATGCCAGGCCATGAGCTCCACCATGTACCATCAAATTAATGAAAGGCATTCCTTCATATTTTAAGACTTTATATCACACCTGACTGTCAGAAGTTTTATTAAAACAGATGCCTTCTCATCTCTTAATGCTTTGAGATTATTTGGGATCACCAGTATAAACTTGAAGTTTTTTGCAGCATCAGCAAGAAAATCAAGAGAGAGGGAGAGAGAGAGAGAGAGAGAGAGAGATGATAAAAGTATAACAAATATAAAAAAGACAGCAAGGATTCATGCCAACTTCTCAATTTCTCAAATTAAATTGATTACTTGGCTCATCTAAATATACATGTGCTAAAATTGGGAAAATGTTGGACATAAGATAGCACTGACACCATAAGGTGCAAGTTTGACTGAGAAGAACTGAATTGGTTCTCAGTTAAGAACAATAAGCATGTACAAAATCATACACATCATAAAATCACAAGTCAATGT
This sequence comes from Naja naja, assembly GCA_009733165.1. Taxonomy (NCBI): domain Eukaryota; kingdom Metazoa; phylum Chordata; class Lepidosauria; order Squamata; family Elapidae; genus Naja; species Naja naja. Next base: position 195,801,155 of record CM019148.1, on the reverse strand, counting down.
GAATACTGAAAATGGTAGCAGGAAGCTTAAAGTCCATATGAATGAGTCATTAATTCCATCAATATGAGTTTCTTGCTTGCATCTTTTCTAATCCATGCAAAGCTCTACTAACTTTTCTTCTGAAGGGCTCTCAATACTCCATATCAGATATGAAGGGACATAAAAAGGAACAAAGGGGTAGGAGAATTTAATCCCTTAATTGTCTATTTGTCTGGGAAATAGACACAATTGGAACTACTCCAATGTCATCACATCTGTTGACAGCTCCATTTATGAATCAAGCTTAAGTAACACAAGCATGATTTTGTTTTTCATATTTGCATTCCAATCATTCTTTTCAAGCTTTTACTGCCAAAGTCTGCATTCTAGTAAGTAAAAGAATGACTGAGAGTGACCATTAATGCAGGTTTTTTGAGACTAGAAAATTCATAAAGTACTGAGATCATATCTAATCACAAATGAATGAAAATAACCTCTTTTGCAACCTCAAAAGTACAGAAGCTCTGGGCAAATATAGCAATCTGATATTAAAAAATAAAGGAATTGAGAATAATAAATGACTCAAACTATGAATAACTAGATCCTATTGAAATTCAAATTAGACATTAGGTTTTCTATAGAAATCTGTGGATCAGAATTAAGCTATGAAATAGCAAAATTGAATTTCTCCAATAGGTATTTTAAATATTCTCCTTTATTAGGGATGTTGAGAATCAAACCATTCAGGGAACTTCAAAGAATGTACATTCCTATTTTACAAATGAATTTTGGCCAATTATTTTTCCCTTGAAACATATGTCTTTCAAATTCTTGAAACTACTCTACTTTACTTTTTATAAGTAAACATGCAATAAACCTATACCTATATCCAGAGGTGGGATTCTACTGGTTTGGCCTGGTTCTATAGAACCAGTTGTTACTGTTCCTGGTAGTTCAGAGAACCAGTAAAATGGGCCCCTAGCTGGCCCCGCCCCTCTCTGCCCGCTTCTCCGCTCCCTGCCCAGTCAGTCCTTATCATGCATGCGCAACATTGTGCGCATGCATGACAAGCTGACTGCATTCTAAACCTGCCCCTCCTTATCCCCGCCATGTGCCATCGCTGCCTGCAGTCTGCCTTCACCCACCCTCCAGCCATTGCTGTCTGCCTTCCACCATGTTCTCCCTAGGTGAGTGAGGCTGTACAAGCCCTGGTCGCCTATATGCTGTTGCTGCTGCCAGCCCCAGTTGAATACTGACTCCTGGGCCAGCCTAGGCTGCCACCACTGCACTACTGCTGCCGCCACCACCCTTGCCACCACTGCTGCCACAAGCCCTGGTTGAGACTCGACTCCCAGGCTAGCCTAGGCCGCCACTGCTGTGCCGCCGCCACCGTCAGTGCTCATGGTCTAACTAGCTACCCCCCGTCACTATCTGGCTTACTTAGCCGCCAGGCTCTCGTGGCCTAGCGAGGTTCCCCCACAACTGTCTCCAAGCCTCCAGTTTTCCTGGCTCGGTGGTGGCAGAGGGGAAGACGAGCCAGGGCTGACCCGTTGCCGCTTGGGTCCCCACCAGACTGCATCTTGCCTCCCTGCCTGGATTCTCCACAACTGCTTGGCCTTGTCTGCTAGGAGTGGGGGTGGGCGACCAGGGAGCCCTGTTGCCTGCCGCCCCTTCCTTCTGCTGCCCACCAGCCTGTGCACTTTGGCTGAATGCGGGCCACATTCTGTGAGAAAGTCAAGCCTCGTGAGAGCGGATCTTCCTCAGCGGCCCCCACTCGGCTAAAATGCTTGGCTGAGCGAGAGAGAGGCACATGGCAGAGAGATAATGCAGGTGGATGTGTGCTTCCTGGTTGCCTCCCGCAACTCTTCAGCAGCCATGAGCCCCAGCAGCTGCGGAGAATCTGAGCAGGGGACAAGATGCAGGCTGGCAGGCAGCCGAGTGGCGATGGCTCTGCCCTGGCTGGCTCAGCTTTCCCTCTGCCATGAGCTATGGGAGGAAGGTAAGTTTGGGGACCTTCAGTTGGGATGCCAGCAGGGTGGGTGCTTGAGGGAGGAGAGGAAGTTCTGGCCCCGGCCCCTTTGTTGGACCCAGAAGCCTTGCCTACCGGCTTTTCCGGGCAATGCAGACTGGGTGCAAATGGACAATCGCACCTGGTCCCTGGGACTCTAGGAGACTGGCTGGGAAGAACGTAAGTTAATGAGCAATGTTGGAAGCATGTGTGTGTGTGTTTGTTTGTGTGTGTGTGTATTTCAGGTGGTTCTCCTAGCTTTAGAAGGAAAGAGGGAAGGAAGAAGGGAAAGAACAGAGAGGAGAGAGAGAGAGAGAGAAGGAAAGAGAGAGAGAGGAAAAGAGAGAGAGGGAAAGAGAAAGAAAGAAAGGAAAGAAAAGAAAAAGAAAGAGAGAGGAGAGAAAAAAAAAGAAGAGAGAAAGAGAGGGAAGAGAGGAAGAAGAGAAAGAGAGGAGAAGAAAGAAGAGGAGAGAGAGAGAGAAAGAAAAGAAAATGGGATGGAAGAAGGGACAGAAAGAAAGAGAAAGAAAGAGAGAAAGTGAATGATATATATGACTATAGATAAATACATGGAAGGAGGAGGGAGAAAAAAAGGAGAGGAAGGAAGGGCACGAACCCTGGCTTCAGAAGACTCTTTGAAGTAGCACAGCAATCTAGGGCTGGCCTGCAAGGGATCTTGGAGGTCATCTAGTTCAACCCCCTGCTCCAACAGGAGATCCTTACAGAATCAAAGAATAGCAGGGTTAGAAGGGTGTGTGTGTGTGTGTCTATGTGTGTGTGTGCATGGCTGTCAAAACTCCAAAATTGGGTCAAGTAGCTCTGGGGAGATCAATCATAAATTAGAACACTTGTTAAACAACCGGCCATTAAGCAAGGACCACTTGTAATTGATTTGCCAGTCACATGGCCACCTGGCCACACCTACCCAGTCACATGGCCACCAAGCACGACCATCCAGTCATGTGACCACCAAGCCACACCCACAGAACTGGTTGTTACAAAATTTGAATCCCACCCCTGCCTATATCTCATGTATCTGTCAAAGTTTATCACTATTATATAGATATAAAAGGAAATAAAAGGTGCATGTTTAATAAAATTCCCATTTATGACTAATGAGATTTTTTTAACTTTTGTATTTATCTCATAAGATTCAAAATGCAGATGTCAGTACTAACAGTTAATTATTCTTTATTTTCTATTCCTCATACTTTTAAAAAAACATAGAGCACTGTTGTTTTTCAAGTAATTGTTAGCCAAGGATTTCTACCTGTCTGAAATCTTTGTTTCTTCTCTCTGTTCTCTGAACTGTAAATTAAATTGTTTGAGAGGAATAGATATATGAGGAAGGCTCAAGTGACCAAGATAATCATATAATGTTTCAAAATAATTGACATTTTATCTAGCTAATTAGGTAACTGGGAAAATTATTATTTAGCACAGGAATAGGGAATCTCCAGATGTTGTAAAACAAAGCAATAATTCCCTGCAGTGCCAGCTAGTATGTAAGGGATGTTAAAAACTATGCTTCACCAACATCTGGAGAGCCCCACAATCCCTACCCTTCATTTCAAATGATGCTGCATACTGCGTTTGTACATGTCATTTGCAATATTAAAGGCACAACTAGGACAAAATGTTTGCTGCCTGAGGCAAAGGCGAAGATAGCATATCCTAGTCCTATGTTCTGCCATATGTTATTCTGTTTCAGCAACTCATTCCTGACATGCCCTCAGCTAAGCCATTGCTTCTCCTCGGTTTACTGTTTGCAGCTGCAACCACATGTGACCTAGCAGAGCATCTTTAACCCAGTTCCAAAGGTGCTTTTTCAAAAGACAACTGAACTCTCTTTGTTTTTTTTCCTTGAAGTTGTTTCACTTTTCATCCAAGAAGCTTCTTCAGAACTGAAGAATTGAAGAAGCTTCATGGATGAGAAGCAAAATGTTTTCATGGGAAAATAACAGAGAAAGTCCAGTTGCTTTTTGAAAAAGCACATTTGGGACAACCTTTGGAACAACTGTGACGTGGATGACTGAAAATCTCCATAGACATCTTTAACTCAAGGGTCTCCAAACTTGGCCACTTTATTTATTTTATTTATTTATTTATTTATTGGACTTGTATGCCGCCCCCTCTCCGCGAGGATTCGGGGTGGCTCACAATTAAAACACAATAATACAAACAATAAATATTTAAAAAGACTTGTGGACTTCAACTCCCAGAATTCCCCAGGCAGCATGGCTGGCTGAGGAATTCTGGGAGTCGAAATCTACACATCTTAAAGTGGCCAAGTTTGGAGACCTCTGTTAACCAATCAGCTGCCAGTTCAAACCAGCCAATAGTTGAGCAGGGAGCATTAAAATTTACCAATCATTCCCCACATATCCTGTCCTCCATGATTTATTAAGCCAGACAACCCCCCTCACCTGTCATTAAACTAAGACTTAAAAATTGTTGCCCGCCACCCTTTCCAGCAACATGCACACAGTTCCTGTGGTTTTGAAGACTGTCATGTCCACAAATCCAACAAATAATGATATCCCAATCCTCATCAGAGAAGCTGTTGAGCGCGAACGGAAGCATCCGAACACCATCTTATTTGGTCTAGAGGACATCAATGACAATGATGACATCACAATTGTTCACAACATCATCAGTGACTACCAAGCATCAACCATCTCCCCTGATGAAATACTTGACATTTCCCGCATCGGCCCAGAGTTCAGAAACAGAGATGGCTCAGTGGCCCCACGCTTCTGCAGGGTCATTTGCAAAAATGAATCAAGCAAACGTAAATTCATTTATACTATAAATTCACTCACCAAAAGCAACACCAACCATAAGAACCTCCGTTCTCGCCCTGAGCTGACTGTACATCAATGTGTCCGCTCCCATGAACCCTGCACAGAACTCAAAAAATGTCTAGACAATGGAGAGAAGGACCTGTACATTGACTGCCATGCTGACTGTATCAAAAGTAAGTCACACAACCCACAACTCAGCATCCAACCCTACACCAACCAATCCACCATCACCCAAAACTAGGCACACACGCCCCTAACTACCTGAATTCCAACTACAGCTGGCCTTAAATGCAAGCTACTCAATGCAAGAAGCCTTGTGAATAAAATACCTGAATTTCTCCTCTTACTAAATACGGCTAAATTCGACATCATATTTGTCTGTGAAACATGGCTCAATGCATCTCTCCCTGACTCCATTACCACAGTAAGAGTCTATCATGTTTACTGATCAGATTGTGAAATCCATAGAGGAGGTGGTGTTGCTATCTTCTATAAAAAGTCCTTACATCTAAAAAACATCCAAGTTACCCAGGAGCTTGCTCTTCCTGAGACCATCGTCTGTGAATGGTCCTTAAATATCACATTTCAATTCTTACTATGCTACAGAGCCCCTGATTATGACATCAAACATGTAAACAAGCTAAATTCACTACTAACATGGGCAACATCCTGCCCACACACTTTTATATTTCTTGGTGACTTCAATGTACCTTATATTAACTGGACCCTAAATGAATGTAAAACTGAACCCATACATGCAACCTTCTACAATGCTGTAACAAATCTGGGACTGGAACAACTAGTAACCAACAATATTAGACTTAACAACTGCCTCGATCCCATCTTCTGCAATAGTTTGAATTCAATTTATGGAATACAAATTAAAGAACCCTTTTCCAACAGTGACCACAACATGATTGACTTTTGTCTCAACATACGTCCACACAAAAATCATCACAACAATGGGATCCCTAATTATAACTTCAAAAAAGGCAACTATGATCTTATAGACAATGATCTCTCATCCCTTGATTGGCAATTTCTATTCACTGGATGCAATACTGTTGAAGACCATTACAACATATTTTTACTTGAAGTCAAAAGAGTCAACAAACTATATGTACCAATAACAACTCCCCAAACCAGAAAAAACAGATTACCCATAACAATAAGGAAGCTTCAATCAAAAAAGAGATCACTTTGGCGGAAAAACAAATGGAATCACATATGTCTGAAAATTAAAATAAAACCAGTGTTTTTTTAAGGAGAAAAAGAGAAGATTCCCCTCCCCCTTTATTTTTGGAGCATCCCTTAGCTAGGCTGCAGGTGAAGGAAGATGTCTAAAATTAAAGAGGCAGGACTTTGCTTCCCGGAGAGTAGACCTCAGTATCTAAAAACATATTTAGAACTGAATTTTATTTCAATGTTGGCTATAAGGTGGCAGCCCTTACATGTAAGGATCATGAGCTTCCTTAGATTATTAAAAGTATTTTTCAAAGTGCACCCTACTATTTTCTCCAACAACTGCTCCTCATCTCTCCCATCTGCTGCTGAGGCAGCCACTTCATTGTGCCTAATGGCTGGACAGATAAAATAAAAAGCAATACACTGGTTTGCCGAAGGAAATCCAATATGTGAATAGCCTTTTTTATCTCCACACTTCCTAGAATATTTTATCCATAATATTTCATCCATAATAATCACTGAATAGTTTGAGGGTATCTGATGCTGTGTCATTGTTATACCTGAAGAAATGGGACTGTGAATAGATAGAAGGCTTTGGGGAACTGACTGCTGTGAGTGTTGCACTTGTAGCATTGTACCTGCAGAACTATTTGACTGTTGGAAAATTATTGTTTCAGAAAACAAACAACAAGAAATGTCTGTAAATTCATCAGTATTGGCAGCTGTTTTCCAGATATGGGTCTGAAGATACCAACTGAACTGAAGCTGGACTATTCCATATGCAAATTATTGGTTCCAATGACTGCTATGATCATAACTGGTTTTACAGGGAGTTTGCTGATGGTTTGGATTAGAATGATAAGGATTTTAGGTGTTTTCTGGTTAAATCCTCCTTCAGTAGACAAATTGGCAGTATCCATTCATCTTGTTACTCATATAGACTAACAATAGATATAGATATAGTCAAGTCATATCAATAAAGGACACTATTTACCTTGCTATTGTTTGCATATCTGGGGAAAAGTACATATTTATTGAGACAATCCAAACTTCTGATACAGAAAAATTAATTTTGTATTCCAATTTTGACTGTCTCCAATCCCATGATGACTCTAATGGTTTACAATGAAGTAAATTTAAAAATAACAGATAACAGAGGAAGAAAGAGACAGCTGAACAAAAGACCAAAGAAAGGAAAATTAAATCCAGCTAAAATGAAATAAAACAAAACAAGAGGGAAATTCCTTGAAATACTTAACAAACATTTTCCAAATGCCAGAAGTCAGGAATCAGATGAGTAAATCTGAAAACAAATAATCTGAATACAAATTGTAACCTATTCCACATACTTTCATTCCCCTTCTTCAGCTTCCTTCCTTCTTCAGTTTGCTGGTTCTGATTAATTCTTGACTTGCATGAATTGAAAGTTGCCTGCTCAGTCCTGATTCCTTAGAACGGAGAGCCACAGAGATGATCTTAGAGAAACTTTATGGCTACAGTTACAAAACAAGTTTTAAGTCCAAGAAATTAAGGAACTTTTAGAGAAAGTGTTATGTATGTAGGTTTAAATGTCATTGGTTTAGTTTGAACTGTTCTTGTAAAATATTAGAAATGATTGGTTTAAAAGTGGAAAACCCTGCACTCTGATTGGTTGGCAACTGCGGCTGCTGGCTATAAGTAGCAGCCGCAGCCCAGCCAAAGTGGGTCTGTTCTGAGCTGTAGTCACTAATAAACAAAGAGCTTGAAGCACTCCGCGTCTGTCTCTTCATGCAAACTTAACACTGGCGACGAAGGAGGGATCTCCCTGAAGAAGAAGGCAACGCGGAACAGAAGAAGAAGATGGCTGCGCTGAACACCCCCAGCCCTGTTCGATCCGACGGCAGAAGACTGGGAGTTGTATGCAGATCATTTCAAATGTATCTGGAAGGAAACGATCTGCGCGACATTTCGAAGCGGAAGAGGCGGTCTTTCTCACGCCTCGTCTGGCAGTCTTCAAGATGGCAAAGGCATTGGCGGGAGCTGCAGACGTGAAGGTAATGGAATGGCCTGAATTAGAAAAGTTGTTAAGAGCCCATTACGCCCCACAAGTATCGTGCCTCATTAAGAGACACGAGTTTTACCGTCGGGATCAAGGGGAAAGCGAAAATGTTAACGACTTCATGGCAAGTTTAAGAGACATTGGGGGTGCATGTGAATTTAACAATTTAGAAGAGGCCATGCGATCAATTTGTTCTGGGCCTTAAAGACAAGGTGCTTCAGAGCAAGTTATTACTAAGACCTAAGATCATGCTGAAGGAAGCAATAGAAGAGGCCTCTTCAGCAGAAGCTACCAAGTCCTCAGCAGTGGCCATGAAGAAAATCAACAAGGCCACAAGCCATCCTGATGTGGAAAAGTCCAGAACAACTCATTGTGAGCAAATAGATTCTGAGTCAGACTGTAGTGAGGTGGAGGAAGGAATTTACAGACTCAGAATGGAGAGGAAAAAGAAAGACCTAGGAAGAAAGAGGCAAGATTTCTACTGCAGAGGTTGTGGGGAAGCCACCCTGCACTGAATACAAGTTTTTAGACATCATTTGCCTCTGTTGTGAGAAAAGAGGTCATCTAGCAAGAGTCTGCAAATCATCCAGAACTCCTCCACACAGAAGAAAGTTTCCTGACAAAGATTTCAAGCCCAACAACTTCAGTGAGAAAATGGGGCGCAGCACAGAAGCAAATGGGAAGAATGAAATTCATCAAACAGTCACCATTGGTCATTCATCACCTTTAAGAAGCAGAAAAGTGCATGTAAAGGTACTGATTGAAGGAAGGCCTTGCCAAATGGAAGTGGACTCAGGCTCATATTTATCTATGGTGTCATGGGACACTATTCACAGATTACTCCCAAACATTCAGAAGAAGCATTTCCAGAAGCAAGCACTGACTCTTAAAGACTACCAAGGAACAAGATTCCAGTAGTTGGAACAAGAGAATTCAACGGAAGTTCAAAGGCCACACCAAACGCTTGCCCCTGACCATCGTGGACAAGGATCGCCCAAGCTTGCTGGGACTTGAGTGGTTCAACCCAATGGGCATCGAGGTGACTGGCATCAATCACGTGAGCAACACTGAATGGGAGGAGGCCTTGAAGTCTGAGTTTCCAGAGGTCTTCAGCGAAGGATTGGGCAAGTATATGGGGACCCCTATCACTTTCAATCTAGACCCCAAGGTGCCACCAATTCGTTTAAAGGCCAGAAGGGTCCCATTTGCCTTAAAGGAAAAAATTGATGCACAATTAGATAAACTAATAGCCCAAGGGGTTTTAGAGCCCACTGATCACTCCAGATGGGAGACACCTATAGTCACACCAGTCACGACTGATCGGTCAGTAAGAATCTGTGGAGACTATAAGGGGGCATTGAATCATGCGCTACAACAGAGCGCATATCCAGTTCCAGTGGTGCATCATTTATTACATTCCCTTGGCGGGGGCACAGTCTTTGCCAAATTGGATCTGGCCCAGGCATATCAACAACCAACAGTTGATGATGCCACTGCAGAGGCCCAAACCATTGTGACTCATAGAGGTGCTTTCAAATGTAAAAGGTTACAATTTGGAGTAAGTGTGGCACCAGGTATCTTCCAAAGCCTTATGGAAAGGATGCTCCAAGGACTGCCAGGTAGTGCTTACTTTGATGATGTGTTAATCTCTGCTGAAAATGACACTCAGTTACATGAGAGACTCAGAGAAGTTCTAACCAGATTCAAAACAGTGGGGTTAAAGGTCAAAGAAGAAAAATGCACTCTTAGAACTGACAAGGTAGAGTTCTGGGCTATATGATTGACAAGCATGGCATCCACCCTACAGATGCCAAGGTTCAGGCAATCAAAGAAGCCCCCAGGCCAAATGCAAAACAGACTTGCAAGCTTTCCTGGGACTCATTAACTTATATCACATGTTTCTACCTCAGAAGGTGACCATTGCAGAACCACTACACAGATTGCTACTACATTGCTGATTGCTACAAAAAGTCTGTTTGGGTCTGGGGCAGAAAAGAACAAGCTGCCTTTTACATTATTAAGAGACAAATCACGCCTGATGCTGTACTCTCCTTCTTCGCCAGTGTTAAGTTTGCATGAAGAGACAGACGCTGAGTGCTTCAAGCTCTTTTGTTTATTAGTGACTACAGCTCAGAACAGACCCACTTTGGGTGGCTGCTGCTACTTATAGCCAGCAGCCGCGAGTTGCCAGCAGCCAATCAGAGTGCAGGGTTTTCCCCGCACTTTTAAACCAATCATTTCTAACATTTTACAAGAACAGTTCAAACTAAACCAATGACATTTAAACCTACATACATAACATTTTCTAATAGTTCTTTATTTTTGACTTAAAACTTGTTTTGTAATTGTAGC
>CM019148.1:195765424-195789789 GCA_009733165.1 Naja naja | reverse complement strand
TTAGAAATGATTGGTTTAAAGTGCGGAAAACCCTGCACTCTGGTGGATTGGCAACTGCGGCTGCTGGCAATATAAGTAGCAGCCGCTTGGCCAACAGTGGGTCTGTTCTGAGCTGTAGTCACTAATAAACAAAAGAGCTTGAAGCACTCGGCGTCTGTCTCTTCATGCAAACTTAACACTGGCGGCGAAGGTGGATCTCCCTGAAGAAGAAGGCAACGGAACAGAAGAAGAAGAAGATGGCTGCGCTGAACACCCCCCCAGCCCCGTTGATCCGATGACGAAGACTGGGAGGCAATGCGAATTTCCAAATGTATCTGGAAGGAAGCGATCTTGCCGACATTTCCGAAAGCGGAAGAGGGCGGTCTTTCTCACGCTTGATCTGGCAGTTTTCAAGATGGCGAAGGCATTGGGCGGGAGCTGCAGGCGTGAAGGTAATGGAATAGCCTGACTTAGAAAAAGTTGTTAAGAGCCCATTCGCCCCACAAGTATCGTGCCTCATTAAGAGACACGAGTTTTACCGTCGGGATCAAGGGGAAGCGAAAATGTTAACGACTATGGCAAGTTTAAGAGACATTGGGGTGCATGTGAATTTAACAATTTAGAAGAGGCCATCTTGTGATCAATTTGTTCTGGGCCTTAAAGACAAGGTGCTTCAGAGCAAGTTATTACTAAGACCTAAGATCATGCTGAAGGAAGCAATAGAAGAGGCCTCTTCAGCAGAAGCTACCAAGTCCTCAGCAGTGGCCATGAAGAAAATCAACAAGGCCACAAGCCATCCTGATGTGGAAAAGTCCAGAACAACTCATTGTGAGCAAATAGATTCTGAGTCAGACTGTAGTGAGGTGGAGGAAGGAATACAGACTCAGAATGGAGAGGAAAAAGAAAGACCTAGGAAGAAAGAGGCAAGATTTCTACTGCAGAGGTTGTGGGGGAAGCCACCCCTGCACTGAATACAAGTTTTTAGACATCATTTGCCTCTGTTGTGAAAAGAGGTCATCTAGCAAGTCTGCAAATCATCCAGAACTCCTCCACACAGAAGAAAGTTTCCTGACAAAGATTTCAAGCCCAACAACTTCAGTGAGAAAATGGGGCGCAGCACAGAAGCAAATGGGAAGAATGAAATTCATCAAACAGTCACCATTGGTCATTCATCACCTTTAAGAAGCAGAAAAGTGCATGTAAAGGTACTGATTGAAGGAAGGCCTTGCCAAATGGAAGTGGACTCAGGCTCATATTTATCTATGGTGTCATGGGACACTATTCACAGATTACTCCCAAACATTCAGAAGAAGCATTTCAGAAGCAAGCACTGACTCTTAAAGACTACCAAGGGAACAAGATTCCAGTAGTTGGAACAAGAGAATTCAGCGTGAAGTTCAAAGGCCACACCAAGCGCTTGCTGACCATGTGGACAAGGATCCCAAGCTTGCTGGGACTTGAGTGGTTCAACCCAATGGGCATCGGTGACTGGCATCAATCACGTGAGCAACACTGAATGGGAGGCCTTGAAGTCTGAGTTTCCAGGTCTTCAGCGAAGGATTGGGCAAGTATATGGGGACCCTATCACTTTCAATCTAGACCCCAAGGTGCCACCAATTCGTTTAAAGGCCAGAAGGGTCCCATTTGCCTTAAAGGAAAAATTGATTGATGCACAATTAGATAAACTAATAGCCAAAGGGGTTTTAGAGCCCACTGATCACTCAGATGGGAGACACCTATAGTCACACCAGTCACACTGATGGTCAGTAAGAATCTGTGGAGACTATAAGGGGCATTGAATCATCGCTTCTAACAGAGCATATCCAGTTCCAGTGGTGCATCATTTATTACATTCCTTGGCGGGGCACAGTCTTTGCCAAAGTGGATCTGGCCCAGGCATATCAACAACCAACAGTTGATGATGCCACTGCAGAAAACCATTGTGACTCATAGAGGTGCTTTCAAATGTAAAAGGTTACAATTTGGAGTAAGTGTGGCACCAGGTATCTTCCAAAGCCTTATGGAAAGGATGCTCCAAGGACTGCCAGGGGTAGTGCCTTACTTTGATGATGTGTTAATCTCTGCTGAAAATGACACTCAGTTACATGAGACTCAGAGAAGTTCTAACAGATTCAAAACAGTGGGGTTAAAGGTCAAAGAAGAAAAATGCACTCTTAGAACTGACAAGGTAGAGTTCTTGGGCTATATGATTGACAAGCATGGCATCCACCCTACAGATGCCAAGGTTCAGGCAATCAAAGAAGCCCCCAGGCCAAAATGCAAAACAGACTTGCAAGCTTTCCTGGGACTCATTAACTTATATCACATGTTTCTACCTCAGAAGGTGACCATTGCAGAACCACTACACAGATTGCTAGACAAAAAGTCTGTTTGGGTCTGGGGCAGAAAAGAACAAGCTGCCTTTAACATTATTAAGAGACAAATCACGTCTGATGCTGTACTCTCCTTCTTCGCCAGTGTTAAGTTTGCATGAAGAGACAGACGCGGAGTGCTTCAAGCTCTTTGTTTATTAGTGACTACAGCTCAGAACAGACCCACTTTGGGTGGGCTGCGGCTGCTACTTATAGCCAGCAGCCGCAGTTGCCAGCCAATCAGAGTGCAGGGTTTTCCCGCACTTTTTAAACCAATCATTTCTAACATTTTACAAGAACAGTTCAAACTAAACCAATGACATTTAAACCTACATACATAACATTTTCTCTAATAGTTCCTTAATTTCTTGGACTTAAAACTTGTTTTGTAATTGTAGCCATAAAGTTTCTCTACGATCATCTCTGTGGCTCTCCGTGCTAAGGAATCAGGACTGAGCAGGCAACTGAGCAGGCAGGAGCAACTCCTGCCGACATCGAATGCCAACCGCCCTGTGCGAGCACATAGCAAGACTCCTTGGGGTCCCGTCGGTAATGCCGGCTGGCGGTCCCCGAAGAAACCTATTCTATAGCGCCCCAGACCTCTGGAACCAACTTCCCTGGAGCTCCGTCTGGCCCTGACCTCCGCACCTTCCACCATGACCTGAAGACCTGGTTGTTTAACCAATCCGGGTTGTGATTTTTGGAAGGGATGGTTTTATGGGATAGTTTTATGGGATAGTTTTTTATGGGATGAATTTGTAATTGTAATGGGGCTTATTTAGTTTAATCTGTTTTTAATTATTTATTGTTGCTGTTGTTTTTATTTGTGAGCAGAGTCTTGAGGAGATGGGGCACATATAAATCCATTAATAAATAAATAAATAAATAAATAATACAGTTCTCTGAGAACTTGCCGGTTGTTCTGACTTGTGATGCATCCCCTTTTGCAGTGGGGGGGGGGAGGTGTTGAGCCACATGCTTCCCAGCAGAAGGGAAGCCCCTATTGCATTTTACTCTGCACTTTGTCCAAAGCAGAGAGGAACTACAGCCAACTTGACAAGGAAGCTTTGGCAATTGTAGCAGCTGTCAAGAAATTCCATGAGTATCTATATGGGAGAACATTTACTATTGTCACAGATCACAAACCTCTGTTAGGCATTGTGGCAGGGGACAAACCAACGCCCACAATCCTGTCACCAAGAATGCTGAGATGGACTGAATTTCTTGCTGCTTACTCATACAAACTCATCCACAGGCCTGGAAGAGACATTGGGCATGCAGATGCTTTGAGTCGCTGCTCACTTCCTTCACACACTGAGGATCCTGCTCCTGAGACTTACACCTTTTTCCTAGAAACTGTTGCCAAGCTTCCAGTACACACTGCTGAAATTGCCAGAGAGACTGCCAAAGACACTTTATTGGTCCTGTTATAGGCTGGATTAAGAAAGGTTGGCCTCTTCAAGATCTACCTCAACTCGCCCAACCTTTTAAATCCAGGCAAACTGAATTATCTGTATTAAGAGGATGTATTTTGTGGGGTAACAGGGTGGTTATTCCTGCAAAACTGCAAAAGGGGTTTTGGAAATGTTACATGAGGGTCATCCAGGTATTGTCAGAATGAAGGGATTGGCCAGGAGTTATGTATGGTGGCCAGGTATTGACAAAATGGTTGAAAACTGGGTTGCATCTTGTCCCAACTGTCAGGTAGTCAGGCCTGCCCCATCTCTTGCCCCACACAGGAATGGGAATGTCCTAGGGGCCCATGGTCTAGGATTCACATTGATTTTGCTGGCCCTACCAGAGGGCACACTTTCCTTATTATAGTAGATGCATATTCCAAATGGCTAGAGGTCATCCCTATGGCATCCACCACAACTGATGCTGTCATCAAACAGCTTAAAAGCTTTTGTAACTCACGGGTTACCTGATGTACTCGTTTCTGACAATGGTCCTCAATTTACATCCAACCTTTTTGAATCATATCTAGCATAGCAGGGTATCAGACATGCCCTGACAGCCCCTGGGCACCCTTCGGCTAACGGCCGGGCTGAATGTATGGTACCTTTTACCAAGGAAAAACTTCAGCAACTGGGTCCTGGGGACATCACTGAGAAAGTTGAAAAACTTCTCAGTGTCCAGCATATCACTCCTAACCCATCAACTAACTTATCCCCAGCAGAGTTGTTGATGGGTAGGAAACTCAGGTCTCCCCTTGACCGCCTTCATCCCACTTACGCACCCAATGCAAGTTTGCACGTTCAGTGTGGGTGATTCTGTTTATGCTAAGAACCTCATGGGTGAACCTTCATGGATTCCTGCTGAAATAACCCAAATCACAGGCCCTCGATCTTACAGGGTACAAACAGAGGATGGTGTCCTCTGGAGCAGGCACATTGATCAGCTTAGATCCAGATTACCTCAGGAACATCGTAATTGTTCCTCTCTAGTTCCCATACCTAATACCTTTTCTAGGGGAAGGGAGGATCATGAGGATAATCAGCAAGCAAGAATGAACCCCATGTGTAACGAGCCATTACGACAGGAACCATTCCAAAACCTGTCACAATGCCAAAATCCATCCTTACAAGTGGAAGATTGCACATCACTACCTGACTTAGGTGCTGACATTGGGTTGGAGATGGGTTGGGGGGAGAGACCAGGTTGTAACAATCAAACAGGGTCTTCTTTTACTAGAAGTCCAAGTAGGGAAATGTCAAGAGACACATTTCCTCTCTCACTGGGTGAGAACATTAAAACATCTGAACCACGTAGGTCTCAACGTACACGTAAGAGCCCCACCTATTTAAAAGATTACATTAGATAGGTTGAGGTTTTAGTATGGACTGAACCTAGTGGGGAGGGGTGTTATGTATGTAGGTTTAAATGTCATTGGTTTAGTTTGAACTATTCTTGTAAAATGTTAGAAATGATTGGTTTAAAAAGTGCGGGAAAACCCTGCACTCTGATTGGCTGGCAACTGCGGCTGCTGGCTATAAGTAGCAGCCGCAGTCCAGCCAAAGTGGGTCTGTTCTGAGCTGTAGTCACTAATAAACAAAGAGCTTGAAGCACTCCGCATCTTTCTCTTCATGCAAACTTAACAGAAAGAAACCCAAATTGGTCCCTCCTTATCTCTCTGGGAAGAGAAAGCAAATCCCAGATCAAGATTCTGTTATCATAGCCTACATCAACATAGTTTCAATCATTCTTGAAACAATTTGTTTCCTGACCAGCCTACCAGAAAGAACTACCACTTAGAAATTTCTGAATTATAACATGGTGGATTGTCTCCCCTCCAGTTCAGAGATCCTTAACATTGCTATTATCATGGGTCCCAGAAAGTCATTTCTTTCACCACCATCTCCCCACACAAATCAGGCCTGACTATTTGCTCCCTGAATATTTTCCTGACTTTCAAGGACTTTCAATAATATTTCCCCTGTAGCTTGAAGAGACAACTCTTAACTTTACATTTAAAAGGAAAAACAGCTAGACTCTTCAGCCAGTTAGTAGAAACTTGAAAGAAAACCCTGCTTTGTGGATGATTGTCCTTCATGTGTGCATCATTTCTAATCCTACAGATATTCAGTTTCACTACTGTTGTTGACCCTCCTGCCTGAGCAATGTGTAATTCTCTACCTCTGGAAAGTTGAGTTTCTACTTTCCATCTTGTTTATATTTTTGCAACAGTCTTTCCAGAGGATCTGCTTCCTTTTGCATCTCCTAGTTATATCCCTTCTTCATCTTGGCACACAGGTTTTTTGCCACAAGTAGCTTGGGACAACCTGTTAATGAAGTCTGGACAAGTCTCTTCCCTCACCCTGCCATCATAATGTAGTGGAGAAAATAAATCTAAGAAACAAAACGGAGGAGGCACTCTTTTTCCTCTCTACCTTTTAGAAGTGACCAGGCTCAAACTCAGTTCATCTCTTTGCCTGATCCTATCAGACCCTATCAGATTAAATTTCACTGTCCCTGCACAAAGCCCTCTGAGATGCAGTCTAACCTGAAAAAAGAAATCTTCTCACCAACTCACAATACTGCCCAAGGGCAGCTTTAATAAGGGAATGAAACATGGGGAAACCCCAGCACTCTGTCCTGATGACTTGAACAGTCCATCTCCTGAAGAATGAACTTCTCCAACTCTTCTGCCTTCCTGCAAGGGTTGCTTTGCCTAAACACAGAAATAACCCCAGATAGATGACTTTACTCATTTCCCCAAAACTGGCCAACAAATCAAACATCCCTAGTGTTATGTATGTAGGTTTGAATGTTATTGGTTTATTTGAACTGTTCTTGTAAAATGTTAAATGGTATTGGTTTAAATAGTGCGGGAAGAAACCCTGCACTCCCATTGGCTGGCAACTACGGCTGCAGGCTATAAGAGGCAGCCATAGCCCAGCCAACTCGGGTCCATTCGAGCTGTAGTCACTGAATAAACTCTTCACTGAAGCTCTCTGCATCTGACTCTTCATGCAAACTTAACACTGGTGACGAGGATGGGATTCCCCTGAAGAGAAGACAACGCGGAAGACAAGCAGAAGAGCGAGATGGCTGCGCTGAACACCCCCCCAGCCCCATTTGATCCGGCAGCGGAAGACTGGGAAAGGTACGCGGATTGCTTCCAGATGTACCTGGAAGGAAACGACCTCGCCGACATTTCCGAGAGACGGAAGAGGGCGGTATTTCTCACACACTGCGGTCCGGCAGTCTTCAAGATGGCGAAGGTGTTGGCGGGAGCTGCAGACCTGAAGGTAATGGAATGGCCTGATTTGGAGAAGCTTTTAAGAGCCCATTACGCCCCACAAGTATCGTGCCTCATTAAGAGACACGAGTTTTACCGTCGAGATCAAGGGGAAAGCGAGAATGTTAATGATTTTGTGGCAAGTTTAAGGGACATTGGGGGTGCTTATGACTTTACCAACTTAGAAGAGGCCATGCGTGATCGGTTTGTCTTAAGCCTCAAAGATAAGGTCTTACAAAGCAAACTGTTAATGAAACCTAAGATCACGTTTAAAGAGGCCATCGAAGAAGCTGTTTCAGCGGAAGCCACCAAGTCCTCAGCAGCATCCATGAAAAAGATTAACAAGGCCTCAAGCCAGGCCTCAAGCCATTCTGATGTGGAAAAATCCACAACAGCCCATTACGAACAAATAGGATCTGATTCAGATTGCAGTGAGGTGGAGGAAGGGATTTTTAGACTCAGAATGGAGAAGAAAAGGAAAGACCCTGGGAGAAAAAGGCAAGAATATTATTGCAGAGGCTGTGGGGGGGGCCATCCCCGCACTGAATGCAAGTTCTTAGACACCATCTGCCTACGTTGTGAGAAAAGGGGTCACCTAGCCAGAGTCTGCAAATCATCCAGAACTCCACCTAGTAGGAAGAAATTCCCTGAAAAGGATTTTAAGCCCAACAACTACTTTGAAAAGATGGGGCACAATTCAGAAGCAAATGGGAAGAATGAAACTCACCAAACAATCACCATTGGTCATTCTTCACCCTTGAGAAGCAGAAAAGTACACGTGAAGGCATTTTTCAAAGTCTCATGGAAAGAATGCTTCAAGGACTGCCAGGGATAGTGCCTTACTTTGATGATGTGTTAATCTCTGCTGAAAATGACACTCAGTTACAAGAAAGACTCAGAGAAGTCCTTACCAAATTCAGAAAAGCGGGGTTAAAAGTCAAGGAAGACAAATGCACGCTGATGCTGTATTGATACAATTCTCTGAGAATTTGCCTGTTGTATTGACTTGTGATGCATCCCCCTTTGGAGTAGGGGGGGGTTTGAGCCACAGGCTTCCCAGTGGAAGGGAAGCCCCCATTGCATTTTACTCTTGCACTTTGACCAAAGCAGAGAGGAATTATAGCCAACTGGACAAAGAGGCATTGGCAGTTGTTGCAGCTGTCAAGAAATTTCATGAATATCTGTATGGCAGGACATTTACCATTATTACAGATCACAAACCTTTATTAGGCATTGTGGCAGGAGACAAACCTACACCTACTATCCTGTCACCAAGAATGCTGAGGTGGACTGAATTTCTTGCTGCTTATTCATACAAACTGATTCACAGGCCTGGCAAGGACATTGGACATGCTGACGACTGAGTCGTTGCCCACTGCCTTGCCACAAGGAGGACTTTGAACCTGAAACACACACCTTTTTCCTAGAAACTGTTGCTAAGCTTCCAGTTCATGCTGCTGAAATTGCCAGAGAGACTGCCAAAGACACTGTGTTGGCTCCTGTTATAGGCTGGATTAAGAAAGGTTGGCCTCTTCAAGATCTACCTCACCTTGCCCAACCTTTTAAGTCCAGGCAAACTGAATTATTTGTATTAAGAGGATGTATTTTGTGGGGTAACAGGGTGGTTATTCCTGCAAAACTGCAAAGAGAGGTTTTGGAAATGTTACATGACGGTCATCCTGGTATTGTAAGGATGAAGGGATTGGCCAGGAGTTATGTATGGTGGCCAAGTATTGACAAAATGGTTGAAAACTGGGTTGCATCTTGTCCCAATTGCCAGGTAATTAGGCCTGCCCCACCTCACCCCCACACAGGAATGGGAATGTCCTAGGGGCCCGTGGTCTAGGATCCACATTGATTTCGCAGGTCCTACTAGAGGACACACTTTTCTGGTTATAGTAGATGCATATTCCAAATGGCTCGAGGTATTTCCCATGACATCCACCACAACTGATGCTGTCATCAAGCAGCTCAGAAAACTGTTTGTAACCCATGGGTTGCCTGATGTTCTTGTCTCTGACAATGGCCCTCAATTTACATCTAACATTTTTGAATCCTTTCTAGCACAACAGGGTATCAGACATGCCCTTACTGCCCCTGGGCACCCTTTGGCTAATGGCAGGGCTGAACGCATGGTACGCTTTACCAAAGAGAAGCTTCAGCAACTGAGTCCTGGGGACATCACTGAGAAGCTTGAAAAACGTCTTAGTGTTCAGCACATCACTCCTAGCCCATCTACTAACTTATCCCCAGCAGAGTTGTTGATGGGTAGGAAACTTAGGTCTTCCCTTGACCGCCTTCATCCCACTTACGCACCTAACGCACCACTGGATTCCACTTCCAAAGTTCGTACTTTCAGTGTGGGTGATTCTGTGTATGCTAAGAACCTTATAGGTGAGCCTTTGTGGATTCCTGCTGAAATAACTCAAATCACTGGCCCTCGTTCTTACAGGGTACAAACAGAGGATGGCCTCCTCTGCAGCAGGCACATTGATCAACTTAGATCCAGGTTCCCTCAGGAACATCGTCCCTGTCTCTCTCTGGTTCCCTCACCTGATGTCACTTCTAGGGCGGAAGGGGAGGAACAGGAGGAAAATCAGCAAGCAAGAATCAACCCCATGTGTAACGAGCCATTACGACAGGAACCATCCCGAACCCTGTCACAATGCCAAGATCCATCCTTAGAAGTGGAAGATTGCACATCACTACCTGACTTGGGTGCTGACATTGGAATGGAGATGGGTTGGGAGGAGAGACCAGATTCTAGCAGTCTAGCAGGGTCTCCTTTCACAGGAAGTCCCAGCAGGAAATGTCAGCAGACACATTTCCCTCTCACTGGGTGAGAACGTTAAAACTTCTGAACCACGAAGGTCTCAACGTACACGTAAGAGCCCCACCTATTTAAAAGAATACATTAGATAGGTTGGGGTTTGGTATGGGCTGAACCTAGTGGGGAGGGGTGTTATGTATGTAGGTTTGAATGTTATTGGTTTATTTGAACTGTTCTTGTAAAATGTTAAATGGTACTGGTTTAAATAGTGTGGGAAGAAACCCTGCATTCCCATTGGCTGGCAACTACAGCTGCAGGCTATAAGAGGTAGCCGTAGCCCAGCCAACTCGGGTCCATTCGAGCTGTAGTCACTGAATAAACTTTTCACTGAAGCTCTCCGCGTCTGACTCTTCATGCAAACTTAACACCTAGGATTTCCTGTCTTCTACCCTGAACTTTGTTTTGCTTTCCAATTGTTTCCAATTCTCTCTAGCATTGTGGTAAGAAAACCACACCTTAATTTCCCTCTCATGAGATGCAATTCTGGAAACTAAAGAAAGGCTCAGATGCAGAATAGGCAATATATTTGAAACAGGGCAAAAAAAAAAAACCCTCCTATACAAATAGTATATAATGAATTTGTGGAATTCATCAGCCCAGGATGTGGATCTACAATGGCTAACTACAATGGCTTTAAAAATGGATGAGATACATTCATGCATTCATGGAGAGCTGGTCTATCAAGAACTATTTGTCTGAATGTTACCTTTGAGCTGGAGATACCATACTTTTAATTATCAATTTTCTCCATCACCTGCTTGTGAGCACCTTGTGAGCATCGTATTGGCCACTGTGAGGAGAAAAAAAACCCTTCTGAAATAAAACAGGCTTTAATATGATTTAGAAGAGCAGGGTTCTTTTCACGTAAGTGTCGCATAAGGACCACTTTATGAAAAATACCGAGGATGGGATATGGTTAGTGATGTATATGCAAATATGCTTTAATCTTATATTAGGGCATTGCTCAGTATATATACATTACTAAGACAGTGCTTTTTTCCTTAGAAAATAAAATATATATCATCCCAAGGCTGCTTAGGAACAATCTCCCAATGATGAAACTGGCTAGGAAATGAAACTGCTCTGTAATCTTCTTGCATTACATTGTTCGGGTCCACATGAATTACTCTGCTTTATTGATGAACCAATTTCTATTTTTTCCTCATTTTTTACTGCTGTCTCTTTCAATTAGAATTAGTCTCTCTTCAATGAGAATTAGAGAGATTCAGTTTGGCCTCTGGTCTTACATCGTGAATCCTTTTCATATTCACTGACAGAAAAATCATGCAATTTCATTTATTTCACCAGAACTGAAGCTCTAGCAGGTTTGCTATATCCCCATAGAGGAAGACATGGCTTTCATATCTTATACTTTTAAGGGTAGTTCCTTCTCAGTATTTCAGCTATAAACTGGAAGTTTATCACAGTATAAAATTCTTTATTACAGCTAGCCTGAAAAAAAATTGTAATCCCATGCCATTCAGGAGGTCCATGGATTTTTCATAAATGCTGGTCACTGAGAGTATACATAGTATGTGTTAGGCTTGTTGTGAAATATGATGAAAGTACTTCTCCTAATGTTATATTATACATTATATTAATATTCCCCAAATTACTTTTAATGAAATACCTCTATAATCAGAGCCAAATATTTCCCCTGTAGCTTGAAGAGACAACTCTTAACTTTACATTTAAAAGGAAAAACAGCTAGACTCTTCAGCCAGTTAGTAGAAACTTGAAAGAAACCCCTGCTTTGTGGATGATTGTCCTTCATGTGCGCATATAATTTAGTTGGAAAAAGAAAGCAGATGTCTCTGACTTAGTGATCTTTTCAGTGTTTTCAGATCTGTGGTAAGAAAATGTAATCCTCAAAGATCAAGCCAACCAGAAACGAACAAGATCATTCCATCGATCCTGCTATCTCTCTCATCTCTATCAAGCTGCCTTCTCAAATGTCACCAAATAACACAGAGAACTATTCTTTTTCCATAGAACTGATATCCAGCTGGTCATTATATACATACATACATATATATATATATATATATATATATATATATATATATATTTGTTTTCGCCACAGATGAAAGGCAACCACCATCCAGAAACCAGACCATGGCTGCAACACCAGCTGCTACACCCCCCTCCAACCCCCAAACTAAGCAAACTGACACACGCTATAAACACATAGCCAGACCTCAAACTCGGAGCCAAACCAAGGCCCAGAATGCCACATCACAGCCTTCCACCCAGGATACTACATCACAGAACTCAGGAGATCACAACACAAAACATCAGGAGGTTGCAGCACAGACAACGACCCAGGAGATTACAGCACCACACCCAGGACATCACAACAATAGAACTCAGAAGGTCATCACACAGCCCATTACCCAGGTCGTTACAACACAAAAGGCTGAGAGACACACAGCCAGCACCTCAGCCACACAGGGTCTCAGGAAAAAGCCATCCAATCTGCATACATCAACTCCACAAACCAATCAAAAGTAACAACACATCCAACTCTAGAGTTTAAAAGGGAAAAACAGCCACGATCACACACTTCTCCCAGGAGAGAAGCTGAAGACACCAGCCTGAAGATGACGGATGAGATTTCGTCGAAACGTTGCCAAGGTATTCTCAATCATACACGGGACAAGACCCGAATACACCAAGACCTACATATATATATATATATATATATATATATATATATATATATATATATATATAGATATCTGGTGTCTTCAACTTCTCCCAGGAGAACGAAGCTGAAGCCTGAAGATGACGGATGAGATTTCAAAACGCTTGCCAAGGTATTCTCAATCTTACACGGGACAAGACCCGAATACACCAAGACCTACATATATATATATATATATATATATATATATATATATATATATATATAAATATACATACACACACACACACACACACACACATAAAATTAGATGGCATTTTTCCTCCTCTGTTCCCATCCCATTTTCTTTCAGTGCCTCTTTCTAAACTTGTAAGCCTCAAATACATGCATGACTTTTATATAAAACGTGTTTATTTAAAGCATGTGGAACTCCCAGCCAGCATGCTAAAGTTGCTAAGGTGAAACATGCTAATGTAAAGAGTCACCTGATCTGGCCCATGGGGTGCTTAGATCTGGCCCATGGGGCTGGCCTGGAAACAGCAAAGGACCAGCTATGGTACCTGCTAGTGAAAATGGAGCTCGGTGTGTGGGGAGGGGTTTTCCCCTGAGCTCTGTTTTCACTGGGAGAGGGCTGCAGGAGGCTGTCTAGGCCAAAATCCGGCATGAGGGGTGCTGTCAGAGGGCTATTAAAAGATGGGAAGACAGCAAGGAAGGAAAAATAAGAAAAGAGGAGTAGGAAGAAGGAGAATGAAGAGGGAGGGAAGGAAAAAGAAGAAATGGAAGGAAGGAGATAATAATAATAATAATAATAATAATAATAATAATAATAATAATAATAATTTATTCGACTTGTATGCCGCCCTTCTCCCTAAGGACTCAGGGCGGTGAACATTAAAACAGAGCCAAATTTACAATAAAAATCCATTAAATAGAACAAGTGTGAAAATGAGGGAGGGTCTCAGGGAAATCCTCCTTATCACTTGGCCACCACAGCTGTCCCCGACACAAGTTCCATATCAGTCCACCATGGCTATACCCACCATGGCCATGCCCCCCCGGCCATGCCCCACATTCCCCCCCTGCCCTCCAAGGTCAAACAACCCTGATGCGGCCTTCAATGAAATCGAGTTTGACACCCTGATATAAAAGGAGGTAGAAATATGTCAACCCATTGTACATAATTTTTTAGTTATTTAGACTACTACAGCAGTACAATATCCCCTTTGTCATCTACTATGTCATCTTCAAAATCTGGCAGTTCAATTGATTTAGCAAATTATGATAAGGAAAATCTTTAGAGAGTTCATGAAGGGATAAAAACTAAAGGGGGAAAAATTACAATGTTTAACTGGATGAGACTATCCAGTATTGTTAGAGTTTGGGTCCACAATCTACAAGCAATTTTTTTTCTAGGCCTGAATAACAGAAAGTCTTTTTAATAAGATTTATTGAAGTGAAAGGGATAGACTTAATAGAATTTCAGCAAAATAGGTTATTTCTCACTAGAACTCACTTCTCTTCTGAAGTATTAAAGTTAAGCTTATGTCAAAATCTTCTCCATGGTGGGCAGCTTCGTGATTGTGAAGATATACAAAAGAGTCAGGAGATCACAACACCTACCTGCTTTTATGCATACTTGAACACATACCTGTATGTGTGTGCACATAGGGTGGGGATCTTTTGTAATTTCTTATTTTTTTCTATAAACAGACAGAAAGGCAATTCTTATGAAAATGGACGAGCCTATAGTTAATTGTGATACAAATGAGTTATAAATCCTTGCCAGCCTGAGATTCCAACCAAACATGGCACTTGCAGGTTATAATGTCCGTGTAACTGCTAATAGCTAGTAGATTATTGTTTAGCTACACACGAGTCCACTATTGCTGAAAATCGTTCAAGAGCAGAAAATTACATATTGTACTGTCAGAAGAATAATTTGGAGTTCCAACGTGAGAATGCAAGAATAAATAAAAAGCCAGCTGTGAGGAAAGAAAAAATATTTATTCTTGAAAGCAAAACAGTTTGCATTTAGGGGCAGGCTGTAGAGAAATGGGGTACACCAGCAGATTTTTATAATGGGAGCTTATCTGGGGTGTGGAAGTGTCTACGTGCTGATTTTAGGGTGACACTTGAGAGATGTGTGTGTGTGCATGTGTGTGCGTGCACGTGTGGGGGGGTATGTGTTCTTGTGCAATTCTGCTGGAAGACCTAATTTAATTAACTCTGTTGTGTTTGCAAACCTTATCCTTTGTTATATGGATTAGGTCTGGGTAACTTATTTGGGAGTTTGAGGAAGTTTGGGTAAAGGATTTTTCCTCATTTGCTATTTTTACTTGATTAATTTAGTTTTAGCTTGACTATCAATTATCTAGTCGAGATGCTGATTTTAGATTATTGTGGATTCTGCTAATGTTTTAAGGGAAGAAGGGACATTATAAAGAATAAAATATATTTAGATATAAAACTTGTCACAGTACACCTTTGAAAAATAGAAATATATTCTCATCAGGATACCTGTTTACTTAGGTTTCAAATATCTGATTCTCTTATCAAATGTCTAAATCTATTATATTATACATATATACATTTTTTCTTTCTCTCTCACCAAACTATTTGGAGCTTTATATTAAAATTCATGCAATCTTTTTTTTCTTTAAAAGAAAACAATAAACTGTAATTTAAATTAATGTCCATTTTTCTTTATCACGTTACATTATTCTGATTATTACTATTACTATTAAAAGAAATTTTTTTTTCAAACCTTTCCAAACTTAGTATGGTATTTCAGAATAATAGAACAGTAAAGTTGTCCCATGTGTTTATAAATTAATTTGAAAAATCTGAGATTAGCCAACAGTATATTTGACATGACCACTGCCAAAGGTAACTCCTCTAAGTAGGAATCACTTTACTGATATGGTAACTTTAAACTTTTTATACTTGCCTACTTCCATCTGTTCACAATAACCTTGCAGATGGAGTGACAGGGAAAGGCTTTCTTCTATGCCAATGAGCCAACTTGGTAAGTTTGAGTTTGGTTAATCTTTTAGTGTCACAAACATGAAACAAGTTACATGAAATGTACATGTTTTGGCCCTTAATACATGTGCCATTCTCAATATATACAGTTTCCCTAAAATTTTCTCTAATATAACATTATATTAGAGAAAATTTTAGGGAAACTGTACATATTGAAGAATGGCACTCCTAGAAGAATTAAACATTTTGGGAAATATTACAAAGGCAGAATATTATATTTTCCTAAAGGAGAAATGGAGAAACATACTCTTAAAGACAGAAAACAGACCCCAGTCTTTCTTTATAGCCCACAGCAGATGCCAGCACTTAAGGAGATAAAGAGCTTATTGAAAGAGGAAACCAACTATCTAGATAGCTCTATTCATAATCAAAGCAAATACTACAGGCAGAAATCCATTCAAGACAGGATATTTTGAAACTCCTTGCAGCAAAGTTTGACAGCTAACAAAGGCAGAATGGTAGGATTAGAAAGCAGCCCCTCACCCAAGATCCAAAACAGGATGAAAGCCATTAGCTACAATAGGAATTGGCCAACACCCTTTCAGAACACAAGCCCCTTCATTGCATCACCCCCAGAACAGTTCAAACTTCAAAGTCACAGAAACCTATAAAGATCCATCCACTCATTCAACTATTTTGGTCAGCTGCACCAGAAGCACAAATCATCAATAATTGGACCTTCTTTTCCATTAGCTTCCAGCCTCCATTTTATTTCCAGCATCTTTCTCCCAGCTTGGAACTGAACCAGATGGATATTTCTTCCAACAGTTTGTAGCAGCACATCAACTTTCCTGAACAACCTGCAAAGGTGGGGGGATACTAATAGCCCTCTGTGGAAGAATAGGATTGAAATAAATTCTGTAAATTTAGTGTTTAAGGGGGAAAAGTAATGAAAAGAAATTACAAACTGTGAATATAATAGTAAATCTGCAAATGCAGCTGGTGTATGGAAACTTATTAAGCAATTCCTGTAGTTGGCTTACAAGTGGCCATGTGGCTAGTTCAATGTGTGTGTGGAAACTGAATCTGGGCCTGGCAACTTAAGAATACTACTATTTCCCCCCTATTTAAGGGAAAATAGCAAAAGTGAATGCAAAAGCTACAGGGAGATTAGAGAGACAAGTTGGGTCAGTGGCTTAATGATGCTGGAGATAGTCTTTGCTCCAACAGTTTGAGTCCTGGCACCATGTGGCAAGTTGAGCTCCTGTCACTTGCTTCAACTTCTGCCCACCTAGCAGTTTGAAAGCATGTTCTGTGTGAGTAGATAAATAGGTACCACTTTAGTCCTGTGGTTTCTGTGCACGGTTAGAGTCCTGTCAGCACTGAACCTTTCCAGTTGCGAAGCTCATTTGTGAGGTGGCTTCAGTGGAGCAAAAGGGCCCTGGATGACACTGCAGGAAAGCTGCTCATCTTCCTTTCTTTCATCTTTCAAATTGTGTGCTAGCTACTTTAAAAAAGATTAACTTTAAAACAACAGGGCTGGAAACACTGGATAAATGCTTTCAAACCTTAATATAAGAAAATGAAACCGAATCTTTATACTGTAAGTTTTAAGAAATTAAAATGAATACAAGGTTTTGGCTATAGAAACATTTAAACAGATTAGCGGCTCTGAAAACATTTGAATATTGGATTTTGAATATGAAGACTTTGAAATTAATTTTAAAGAATAAATACATTTTTGCTGGAAAGAAAAATACTTTTGATATTAAAGATATAACAAGATAAGCAACTTATACAGTAATGGTGTTCAAGATATTTCTGAAGAATTGCGTTGGGACCTTGAATCGATGATGTCAGTTGTTTGTGGGCTTCTAGGTATAGTCGAAGGAAGGAAGGAAGAAGGAAGGAAGGAAAATTTTGGATGCTCCCTGCCAGCTTCCTTCAAGAGCCTTGGTGGTGCAGGCTGTTAAATGCCTAGCACTTAGTTCCAGCTGCCTGCAATTAGTGCAGCCTCAAATCCCACCAGGCTCAAGGTTGACTCAGCCTTCCATCCTCCTTGAGGACCCAAGATTGTTGGGGGCAATAAGCTGACTTTGTAAAAATGCCGCTTAGTAATAAGCAGGCATATACAATGGGATGAAGGCTATTGCTGAGCACATTGGGTTGCGCTCCAAAAATTGTAAGCCACCCTGAGTCTCCGGAGAAGGGTGGGATATAAATATGAATAATAATAATAATAATAATAATAATAATAATAATAATAAAAGGAAACTCAGTTGAGAAGACAGCGGGAAGTTGCTCCTGCTCCCACTGCTTTTTTTTTAAATCCACCCATGGTCTTTCTGTTAGGGAAAGGAAATATCTCTCAAACAATGAACCTAAGGGGCATGGGTTGTCTAGTTTCTCTATTTTCCTTTGCCTATTTATTTTCCTTTGTCTATTTATTTTAATTTGTCCTATTTTCCTTTGTCTATTTTGTATTATCTTTTACTATTAAAATTAAAGAGAACTAATTTGGTGCAGTAATTAAAGCATTAAGCTGTAAATTGGGAGGCTGGGAGTTCTAGTCACACAAAGTCAGCTGGGTTACCTTGGGCTACTCTTTCTATCTCAGCCTTAGGAAGGAAGCTGCCATAAAACTTTTCCAAGTTAAAATGTTGGCCCAAGTATTGTAATGGAGCCTGGTAGATCTTTATGTTTGAAAAAATGTTCTTGTTGTAATTCATACCAAATTTCTAAGATCTATGCTTGCTACAAATACATTGTACGTTGGTCTTTTTAGGAAATACCATGAGCTTAGATTTTGGAAGCTATCAGCTAACACCCTTCTTAAATTAGAAAAGGGATACTTAAAACTTAAATGGGGCCATGGAGACTGATGCAAAATTATTGGCAAAATATTCCCCAAGCTTAATCCTACTAATATTGGCTGATGACTTTCCATCAAGCTGAGCAATATCAAAGAAGATAAATTAAGGTTATTAGCAAGGTTTATGTACCTGAGGCATTTACCATACCAAACACAACACAAATATGAAATGTTACTGAGTTCCATTTGGAAGGAAACCGCTTGGCACAAGGAAGTAGGAATTGAGTAGCAATGGACTTTTGGGAAGTGGTCAGTTGTTTTTCCTCTCTTAAACTTCCAAGTTAAGGAAAACCCTTTTCTGAGTGAAGGATAATATTTTACTTTAGTTTTCTTACTATTGTAGAGAAGATATTCCAAATTTCATAAGATATTGAAACAACTGAACATGTGATATTAACTTCAGTTACCTAAGATAAGATGGGCAGCCAACAAATTTTACAAATAAATAAAAAAAATTAAATTTTTACTTTAGCATCAATAGGGATATCCGTAACTCTTGCATTTTACTCCTGCTTTGTCAGGACCCTGGAAGAACAGCTGACATTTATGAATTTAATTTTCTGAGACTACTGCAATCTGGCAAAGGGTGCATCAGTGGAAGATCTGGGTTACAGATAGATGGCCGGGAAGAAAATCTTATCGGAGTTGAAAATGACTTGATGGCCCATAATTAATAAATCAAACTTTTTACATACTTTAGAGCATACTTTTTTCCAATTCTGTCATACCACTGCTTATATTTTTATTGGATATTTTTGATACCACTCCTAATGAGGTGGTTTAGTTTCATCTTTGATCTTATTTAATTAGCAAGAACTAGTGTTTGAAATATCTTCAGTTTTGAAGGTATTTATTTGTATAGCCTGTTGTGCTGCAGTTTCTAATTTTTAAAAAAAGAAGTACCTTGTTTAAAAATCTCAGTTTTGAAGTCTAATTTTGATATAAGTTCTGTTATGTATGTAGGTTTGAATGTTATTGGTTTATTTGAACTGTTCTTGTAAAATGTCAAATGGTATTGGTTTAAATAGTGCGGGAAGAAACCCTGCACTCCCATTGGCTGGCAGCTACGGCTGCAGGCTATAAGAAGCAGCCGTAGCCAAGCCAGGACGGGTCCATTCGAGCTGTAGTCACTAATAAAGTTTTTGCTGGAACTCCTCGCGTCTGACTCTTCATGCAAACGTAACACTGGCGACGAAGGTGGGATTTCCCTGAAGAGAAGGCGACGACGAACAAGCAACTGGCGAGATGGCTGCGCTGAACACCCCCAGCACCGTTCGATCCGACGGAAGACTGGGAATCGTATGCGGATCGTTTCCACATGTTCCTGGAGAGCGATCGCCGGCATCCCGAGAGCGGAAGAGGCGGTCTTTCTCACGCACTGCGTCCGGCAGTCTTCAAAATGGCGGCGTTGGCGGAGCAGCAGAGCTGAAGGTAATGGAATGGCCCGATTTAGAAAAACTTTTGAGAGCCCATTCGCCCCACAAGTATCGTGCCTCATTAAGAGACACGAATTTTACCGTCGGGATCAAGGGGATAGCGAGAATGTTAATGACTTCGTGGCAAGTTTAAGGGACATTGGGGGTGCTTGTGACTTTACCAACTTAGAAGAGGCCATGTGATCGGTTTGTTTTAGGCCTTAAAGATAAGGTTTACAAAGCAAACTATTAATGAAACCTAAGATCACGTTTAAAGAGGCCATTGAAGAAGCTGTTTCAGCGGAAGCCACCAAGTCCTCAGCAGCGGCCATGAAAAGATTAACAAGGCCTCAAGCCAGGCCTCAAGCCATTCTGATGGGGATAAATCCACATCTACTCATTCGAACAAATAGACTCTGATTCTGATGGCAGTGAGGCAGAGGAGGGATTTTTAAACTCAGAATGGAGAAGAAAAGAAAAGACTCTGGGAAGAACAGGCAAGGGTTCTATTGCAGAGGCTGTGGGGAGCCACCCGCACTGATTGCAAGTTCTTTGACTCCATTTGCCTACGTTGTGAGAAACGGGGTCACATAGCCAGAGTCTGCAAATCATCCAGAACTCCACCAGCTAGGAAGAAATTCCCTGATAGAGACTTTAAGCCCAACAATTTCCTTGAAAAATGGGGCGAAATTTAGAAGCAAATGGCAAGAATGAAACTCACCAAACAATCACTATTGGTCATTCTTCACCCTTAAAAGCAGAAAAGTACATGTGAAGGTGTTTATTGAAGGAAGGCCTTGCCAAATGGAAGTGGACTCAGGCTCTTATTTATCTATGGTGTCATGGGACACTATCCACAGACTTTTCCCAAAATTCAGAAAAAGCATTTCCAGAAGCAAGCACTGACTCTCAAAGACTACCAAGGGAACAAGATTCCAGTAGTTGGAGCGAGAGATTTCAGCGTGCAGTTTAAAGGCCACACCAAGCGTTTGCCCCTGACCATCGTGGACAAGGATCGCCCAAGTTTGCTGGGACTTGAGTGGTTCAAGCCACTTGGCATCGAGGTGACTGGCATCCATCACGTGAGCAGTTCTGACTGGGAAGAGTCCTTGAAGTCTGAGTTTCCAGAGGTCTTCAGCGAAGGACTGGGCAAGTATATGGGGACCCCTATTGCTTTCAGCCTAGACCCCAAGGTGCCCCAATTCGTTTAAAGCCCAGGAGGGTCCCATTTGCTTTAAAGGAAAAAATTGATGCACAATTAGATAAACTCATTGCTCAAGGGGTTTTAGAGCCTACTGACCACTCCAGATGGGAAACACCCATAGTCACACCAGTCAAGGCTGATGGGTCAGTGAGAATCTGTGGTGACTACAAGGGGACACTTAACCATGCGCTGCAGCAGGCGCATATCCTGTACCAGTTGTGCATCATCTGCTCCATTCCCTTGGCAGGGGTACAGTATTTGCTAAACTGGATTTGGCTCAGGCATATCAACAATTAACAGTTGATGATGCCACTGCAGTGACCCATAGACCCATGTGCCTTCAAATGTAAAGACTACAATTTGGAGTAAGCGTGGCACAGGGGTGTTGCAGGACTGCCTTATTTTGATGATGTATTAATCTCTGCTGAAAATGACACTCAGCTTCAAGAAAGACTCAGAGAAGTCCTTACCAGATTCAGAAAAGCGGGTTTAAAAGTCAAGGAAGACAAATGTACACTCAAAACAGACAGAGTTGAGTTCCTGGGGTATATGATTGACAAGCATGGCATCCATCCTACTGATGCCAAGGTTAAAGCAATCAATGAAGCCCCTAAACCTCGATGCAAGGCAGATTTGCAAGCCTTCCTTGGACTTATTAACTTTTACCACATGTTTCTACCTCACAAAGCATCTATTGCTGAGCCCTTACATCGCCTACTTGATAAGAATGCTGTTTGGATCTGGGGCGGAAGGAACAGTCAGCATTTAACAGTATTAAGAGACTAATCACGTCTGATGCTGTGTTGATACAATTCTCTGAGAATTTACCTGTTGTTCTGACTTGTGATGCATCCCCTTTTGGAGTGGGGGGTTTGAGTCACAGGCTTCCCAATGGAGGGAAGCCCCAATTGCATTTACTCTCACGCTGTCCAAAGCAGAGAGGAATTATAGCCAATTGGACAAGGAGGCTTTAGCAGTTGTTGCAGCTGTTAAGAAATTTCATGAATATCTGTATGGCAGGTCATTCACCATTGTTACAGATCACAAACCTTTACTAGGCATTGTGGCAGGAGACAAACCTACACCTAATATCCTGTCACCAAGAATGCTGAGGTGGACTGAATTTCTTGCAGCCTATTCCTACAAACTGATTCACAGGCCTGGCAAGGACATTGGACATGCTGATGCACTGAGTCGTTGCCCACTACCTTGCCACAAGGAGGACTTTGAACTTGAAACTCACACCTTTTTCCTGGAGACCGTTGCTAAGCTTCCAGTCCATGCTGCTGAGATTGCCAAAGAAACTGCCAAAGATGCTGTGTTGGCACCTGTTATGGGCTGGATTAAGAAAGGTTGGCCTCTTCAAGATCTACCTCACCTTGCCCAACCTTTTAAGTCCAGGCAAACTGAATTATCTGTATTAAGAGGATGTATTTTGTGGGGTAACAGGGTGGTTATTCCTGCAAAACTGCAAAGGGAGGTTTTGGAAATGTTACATGAGGGTCATCCTGGGATTGTAAGGATGAAAGGTTTGGCCAGGAGTTATGTATGGTGGCCAGGTATTGACAAAATGGTTGAAAACTGGGTAGCATCTTGTCCCAATTGCCAGGTAGTCAGGCCTGCCCCACCTCACGCCCCACAGGAATGGGAATGTCCTAGGGGCCCATGGTCTAGAATCCACATTGATTTTGCAGGCCCTACAAGAGGGCACACTTTTCTAGTGATAGTAGATGCATACTCTAAATGGCTAGAGGTAATTCCCATGACATCCACTACAACTGAGGCTGTCATCAAGCAGCTCAGAAAATTGTTTGTAACCCATGGGTTACCAGATGTCCTTGTTTCTGACAATGGCCCTCAATTCACATCTAACATTTTTGAATCCTTTCTAGCTCAACAGGGCATCAGACATGCCCTCACTGCCCCTGGGCACCCTTGACCAATGGCGGGCTGAGCATGCATGTGCTTTACCAAGAGAAGCTTCAGCAGCTGGGTCCTGGGGACATCACTGAGAAGCTTGAAAAACTTCTTAGTGTTCAACACATCACTCCTAGCCCATCAAATAACTTGTCCCCAGCAGAGTTGTTGATGGGCAGAAACTGGTCTTCCCTTGACCGCCTTCATCCCACTTACGCAGCACCACTGGATTCCACTTCCAAAGTTCGTTCTTTTAGTGTGGGAGATTCTGTCTATGCTAGGAACCTTATAGGTGAACCTTTGTGGATTCCTGCTGAAATAACTCACATCACTGGCCCTCGTTCTTACAGGGTACAAACAGAGGATGGCCTCCTCTGGAGCAGGCACATTGACCAACTTAGATCCAGGTTCCCTCAGGAACATCGCCCTGTCTCTCTCTGGGTCCCTCACCTGATGTCTCTTCTAGGGGAAGGGGAGGAACAGGAGGAAAATCAGCAAACAGGAATCAACCCCATGTGTAGCGAGCCATTGACAGGAACCATCGAACCCTGTCACAATGCCAAGATCCATCCTTAGAAGTCCATTGCAGGAACCATCGAACCCTGTCACAATGCCAAGATCCATCCTTAGAAGTGGAAGATTGCACATCACTACCTGACTTGGGTGCTGACATTGGAATGGAGATGGGTTGGGAGGAGAGACCAGATTCTAACAGTCTAACAGGGTCTCCTTTCACAGGAAGTCCCAACAGGGAAATGTCAGCAGACACATTTCCCCTCTCACTGGGTGAGAACGTTAAAACTTCTGAACCACGAAGGTCTCAGCATGCGTAAGAGCCCCACCTATTTAAAGGAATACATTAGATAGGTTGGGGTTTGGTATGGACTGAACCTAGTGGGGAGGGGTGTTATGTATGTAGGTTTGAATGTTATTGGTTTATTTGAACTGTTCTTGTAAAATGTCAAATGGTATTGGTTTAAATAGTGCGGGAAGAAACCCTGCACTCCCATTGGCTGGCAGCTACGGCTGCAGGCTATAAAGCAGCCGTAGCCAAGCCAGGACGGGTCCATTCGAGCTGTAGTCACTAATAAAGTCTTTGCTGGTACTCCTCGCGTCTGACTCTTCATGCAAACTTAACACTTACAATTTCATCCATTGGTTAATTTGCTACTTCCTGGGTTTCCTTAGGTGTGCATCATCATAAGTCACTGTAGTTGTGGCACTGCTGAATATCAATGCAGGTGTTCACTGAAAAGTGGAGAGTGGCTCCTTAATGCTGAATGAAAACTGGTCTCCTCTTGTTGACTTTGGCTGATGGGTTTTAAAAGAGGGGCATCAGGTGCTGACTCATGGCTTTGGCGGATGCTGCTTACCAAAACTTCTCCGGGTTCTGGGTGAGGTGGAAGAAA
>CM019148.1:195664732-195764424 GCA_009733165.1 Naja naja | reverse complement strand
TAACTTGCATTTTACTCCTGCTTTGTCAGACCCCGGAAGAACAGCTGACATTTATGAATTTAATTTTCTCAGAGACTACTGCAATCTGGCAAAGGGTGCATCAGTGGAAGATCTACAAGGTGATAGATGGTCGAAAGAAAATCTTATCGAGTTGAAAATGACTTGATGGCCCATATTAATAAATCAAACTTTTTACATACTTAGAGCATATTACTTTTTCAATTCTGTCATACCACTGTTTATATTTTATTGATATTTTTGATACCACTCCCTAATGAGGTGGTTTAGTTTCATCTTTGATCTTATTTAATTAGCAAGAATTAGTGTTTGAAATATCTTCAGTTTTGAAGGTATTTATTTGTATAAATTGTTGTGTTGGGTGCAGTTTCTAATTTTTAAAAAGAAGCAAACCTTGTTTAAAATCTCAGTTTTGAAGTCTAATTCTTTTGATATAAGTTCTGTTATGTATGTAGGTTTGAATGTTATTGGTTTATTTGAACTGTTCTTGTAAAATGTCAAATGGTATTGGTTTAAATAGTGCGAAGAAACTGCACTCCCATTGTTTGGCAGCAGCTACGGCTGCAGGCTATAAGAAGCAGCCGTAGCCTGCCAGGACGGGTCCATTCGAGCTGTAGTCACTAATAAAGTTTTGCTGGAACTCGCTGCCTGACTCTTCATGCAAACTAACACTGGCTTAATTAAGGTGGATTTCCTGAAGAGAAGACGACTACGCGAACAACAAGCAACTGAGCGAGATGGCTGCTGCGCTGAACACCCCCAGCACCGCTCGATCCGCGACGGAAGACTGGGAATCGATGCGGATTGTTTCCACATGTTCCTGAGGGGAACGACCACCGGCATCCGAGAGAGACGGAAGAGGGCGGTCTTTTCACGACTGCGGTCCGCAGTCTTCAAATGCATGGCTATGCTATGGAGCAGCAGAGCGAAGGTAATGGAATGGCCCGATTTGAAAAACTTTGAGAGCCCATTACTCACAAGTATCATGCCTCATTAAGAGACACCTAATTTTACCGCCGGGATCAAGGGATAGAGAATGTTAATGACTTCTGGCAAGTTTAAGGGACATTGGGGTGTTGTGACTTTACCAACTTAGAAGAGGCCATGTGTGATCGGTTTGTTTTAGGCCTTAAAGATAAGGTTTTACAAAGCAAACTATTAATGAAACCTAAGATCACGCTTAAAGAGGCCATTGAAGAAGCTGTTTCAGCGAAGCCACCAAGTCCTCAGCAGCTGCCATGAAAAGATTAACAAGGCCTCAAGCCATCAAGCCATTCTGATGGGGATAAATCCACATCACTCATTATGCAACAAATAGACTCTGATTCTGATGGCAGTGAGGCAGAGGAGGGATTTTTAAACTCAGAATGGAGAAGAAAAGAAAAGACTCTGGGAAGAACAGGCAAGGGTTCTATTAGAGGCTGTGGGGGCCACCCCTCAAGACTGATTGCAAGTTTGACTCCATTTGCCTCATGCTAGAGAAACGGGTCACATAGCCAGAGTCTGCAAATCATCCAGAACTCCACCAGCTAGGAAGAAATTTCCCTGATAGAGACTTTAAGCCCAACAATTTCCTTGAAAAATAAGAAATTTAGAAGCAAATGGCAAGAATAAAACTCACCAAACAATCACTATTGGTCATTCTTCACCCTTAAAAAGCAGAAAAGTACATGTGAAGGTGTTTATTGAAGGAAGGCCTGCCAATGGAAGTGGACTCAGGTTTTTATCTATGGTGTCATGGGACACTATCCACAGACTTTTTCCAAAATTCAGAAAAAGCATTTTGAAGAAGCAAGCACTGACTTCAAAGACTACCAAGGGAACAAGATTCCAGTAGTTGGAGCGAGAGATTTCAACGCAGTTTAAAGGCCACACCAAACGCTTGTCCCCCTGACCATCGTGGACAAGGATCGCCCAAGTTTGCTGGGACTTGAGTGGTTCAAGCCACTTGGCATCGAGGTGACTGGCATCCATCACGTGAGCAGTTCTGACTGGGAAGAGTCCTTGAAGTCTGAGTTTCCAGAGGTCTTCAGCAAGGACTGGGCAAGTATATGGGGACCCCTATTGCTTTCAGCTAGACCCCAAGGTGCCCCCAATTGCTTAAAGCCCAGGAGGGTCCCATTTGCTTTAAAGGAAAAAATTGATGCACAATTAGATAAACCTCATTGCTCAAGGGGTTTAGACTACTGACCACCAGATGGAAACACCCATAGTCACACCAGTCAAGGCTGATGGGTCAGTGAGAATCTGTGGTGACTACAAGGGGACATTAACCATGCTGCAACAGAGGCATATCCTGTACCAGTTGTGCATCATCTGCTCCATTCCCTTGGCAGGGGTACAGTATTTGCTAAACTGGATTTGGCTCAGGCATATCAACAATTAACAGTTGATGATGCCACTGCAGAAGCACAAACAATTGTGACCCATAGAGGTGCCTTCAAATGTAAAGACTACAATTTGGAGTAAGCGTGGCACCTGGCATTTTTCAGAGCCTTATGGAAAGAATGTTGCAAGGACTGACAGGGGTAGTACCTTATTTTGATGATGTATTAATCTCTGCTGAAAATGACACTCAGCTTCAAGAAAGACTCAGAGAAGTCCTTACCAGATTCAGAAAAGCGGGTTTAAAAGTCAAGGAAGACAAATGTACACTCAAAACTGACAGAGTTGAGTTCCTGGGGTATATGATTGACAAGCATGGCATCCATCCTACTGATGCCAAGGTTAAAGCAATCAATGAAGCCCCTAAACCTCGATGCAAGGCAGATTTGCAAGCCTTCCTTGGCCTTATTAACTTTACCACATGTTTCTACCTCACAAAGCATCTATTGCTGAGCCCTTACATCGCTACTTGATAAGAATGCTGTTTGGATCTGGGGGCGGAAGGAACAGTCAGCATTTAACAGTATTAAGAGACTAATCACGTCTGATGCTGTGTTGATACAATTCTCTGAGAATTTACCTGTTGTTCTGACTTGTGATGCATCCCCTTTTGGAGTGGGGGGTTTTGAGTCACAGGCTTCCCAATGGACGGAAGCCCCAATTGCATTTTCTCGACGCTATCCAAAGCAGAGAGGAATTATAGCCAATTGGACAAGGAGGCTTTAGCAGTTGTTGCAGCTGTTAAGAAATTTCATGAATATCTGTATGGCAGGTCATTCACCATTGTTACAGATCACAAACCTTTACTAGGCATTGTGGCAGGAGACAAACCTACACCTAATATCCTGTCACCAAGAATGCTGAGGTGGACTGAATTTTTGCAGCCTATTCCTACAACTGATGCACAGGCCTGGCAAGGACATTGGACATGCTGATGCACTGAGTCGTTGCCCACTACCTTGCCACAAGGAGGACTTTGAACTTGAAACTCACACCTTTTTCCTGGAGACTGTTGCTAAGCTTCCAGTCCATGCTGCTGAGATTGCCAAAGAAACTGCCAAAGATGCTGTGTTGGCACCTGTTATGGGCTGGATTAAGAAAGGTTGGCCTCTTCAAGATCTACCTCACCTTGCCCAACCTTTTAAGTCCAGGCAAACTGAATTATTTATTAAGAGGATGTATTTTGTGGGGTAACAGGGTGGTTATTCCTGCAAAACTGCAAAGGGAGGTTTTGGAAATGTTACATGAGGGTCATCCGGGATTGTAAGGATGAAAGGTTTGGCCAGGAGTTATGTATGGTGGCCAGGTATTGACAAAATGGTTGAAAACTGGGTAGCATCTTGTCCCAATTGCCAGATAGTCAGACCTGCCCCACCCCACGCCCCCACACAGGAATGGGAATGTCCTAGGGGCCCATGGTCTAGAATCCACATTGATTTTGCAGGCCCTACAAGAGGGCACACTTTTCTAGTACTAGTAGATGCATACTCTAAATGGCTAGAGGTAATTCCCATGACATCCACTACAAGTGAGGCTGTCATCAAGCAGCTCAGAAAATTGTTTGTAACCCATGGATTACCAGATGTCCTTGTTTCTGACAATGGCCCTCAATTCACGTCTAACATTTTTGAATCCTTTCTAGCTCAACAGGGCATCAGACATGCCCTCACTGCCCCTGGGCACCCTTCGGCCAATGGCGGGCTGAACGCATGGTACGCTTTACCAAGGAGAAGCTTCAGCAGCTGGGTCCTGGGGATATCACTGAGAACCTTGAAAAACTTCTTAGTGCTCAACACATCACTCCTAGCCCATCAAATAACTTGTCCCCAGCAGAGTTGTTGATGGGTAGGAAACTTAGGTCTTCCTTGACCGCCTTCATCCCACTTACGCACCCAACGCACCACTGGATTCCACTTCCAAAGTTCGTTCTTTCAGTGTGGGAGATTCTGTATATGCTAGGAACCTTATAGGTGAACCTTTGTGGATTCCTGCTGAAATAACTCACATCACTGGCCCTCGTTCTTACAGGGTACAAACAGAGGATGGCCTCCTCTGGAGCAGGCACATTGACCAACTTAGATCCAGGTTCCCTCAGGAACATCACCCCTGTCTCTCTCTGGGTCCCTCACCTAATGTCTCTTCCAGGGGGAAGGGGAGGAACAGGAGGAAAATCAGCAAACAGGAATCAACCCCATGTGTAACGAGCCATTGCGACAGGAACCATCCAACCCTGTCACAATGCCAAGATCCATCCTTAGAAGTAGAGCCATTGCGACAGGAACCATCCGAACCCTGTCACAATGCCAAGATTCATCCTTAGAAGTGGAAGATTGCACACCACCACCTGACTTGGGTGCTGATATTGGAATGGAGATGGGTTGGGAGGAGAGACCAGATTCTAACAGTCTAACAGGGTCTCCTTTCACAGGAAGTCCCAACAGGGAAATGTCAGCAGACACATTTCCCCTCTCACTGGGTGAGAACGTTAAAACTTCTGAACCACGAAGGTCTCAACGTACGTAAGAGCCCCACCTATTTAAGGGAATACATTAGATAGGTTGGGGTTTGGTATGGACTGAACCTAGTGGGGAGGGGTGTTATGTATGTAGGTTTGAATGTTATTGGTTTATTTGAACTGTTCTTGTAAAATGTCAAATGGTATTGGTTTAAATAGTGCGGGAAGAAACCCTGCACTCCCATTGGCTGGCAGCTACGGCTGCAGGCTATAAGAAGCAGCCGTAGCCAAGGCAGGACAGGTCCATTCGAGCTGTAGTCACTAATAAAGTTTTTGCTGGAACTCCTCGCGTCTGACTCTTCATGCAAACTTAACAAGTTCCCTTCAGTATCATGTATGTATATTGACCATGAAGAAGTTTAGATTTTCAGGCATTAATCTTGCTTTCAGTCTCTTTTCTCTTCAATAGCTTTTCTTTACAAATTCCCACCAGTGTTACTGCTTACTTGTAGGTGATAAAATAATTCAAGCTGTGCTTCTCTTCTTCCAGTGTTTGATTTACTTGGAGTAATCCTCTCTTAACTTCACTTCTGGCAAAGTAGAGCCTGTCAACATCACTTCTTGCATGGAGAAAATGATTCATGGTCATTAATTTTCTTGTTTTCCTATCAAGTATGTCTAACTCAGCTTGTGTCCAATCAATTATACTTGCAGTATATTGAAGAATTGGAATAGACCTAGTGTCAGAGGTAGCATTCCTTTTTTAATTTGGTCATGCCAGGAGTTTCCATTAATTCTAAGTATTTGAGTCTTTTTTCTGGGGCCAGGTGTCTTCTGGCATATCCATTCATTAGTTCCAATTCATCTTCTTCAACAATTTTGCTTCTTTTAATTGTCAGAGTTACAGATTTACAGATAGATCAAATTGTATTACAGTATTCTCTCAGACTTGCTAGGTAGATCAGATGAGAAACAAAACCAGATAAGTTAATTCCAATTTATTGTAAAGCTACATTAGCAGAACTTTGCAAGTGTAAAAATACAAATCTTCCACCATCTTCTTTACAAGTCCAAAAACTAGGAAGGGTCCTTTTTGAATCTCTTGCCCCACTTGCTGTTCAGCTGCAGGCTATGCTGTCTCTTATCTGACTATTCCCTAGGTAGCATTTCTTTGCCCCATCTCCCAAGATCTTTCCACATATTAGTACATATTCTCACTAAATGTATTGTGTTCTATTTTCATCTTGGTTAAACTGACTGCCACAACTTATATTCCATGAGAAAGTATTTCTCAGGTGTCTCTTATTGGTAGGGGAATCAGTCTATCCTACCCTGTATCCTTTTTCAAACACACCAATGTCATAAGATATAAATAAAATCAATTTTATTTATTTATTAGGAAAACAGAATATAGAAGTCCCTTTTTGCTTTTAAATAATTGCCAGCAAATTTAAATAAATTTAAATAAATAGAGCTCACTCTAACAGCATTGCCAGAAAGGCATTAAGTGTTGAAAATCTAATCTTACAAAGCTTCTCCTCCAGAAATATCGAATTGCTAACTAAAGCATACAAAACTTTTGCCAGACCAATACTCGAATACAGCTCATCAGTCTGGAATCCGCACTGCATATCAGACATTAATACAATCGAGTGAGTCCAGAGGTATTTCACGAGAAGACTACTATACTCCTCTGCTTGCAACAGAATGCCCTATATCATCAGGCTTGAGATTTTGGGCTTGGACAACCTTGAACTGTGCCGCCTACGATTAGACTTAAGCGTAGCACACAAAATTATCTGCTACAATGTCCTACCAGTCAATGAGTACTTCAGCTTCAACCACAACAATGCAAGAGCACACAACAGATACAAACTCAATGTTAACCTCTCCAAACTTGATTGCAGAAAGTACGACTTCAGCAACAGAGTGGTCAATGCCTGGAATGCACTACCTGACTCTGTTGTTACATTCTCTAACCCCCACTCCTTTAACCTCAAACTATCCACTATTGACCTCACCCCATTCCTAAGAGGTCTGTAAGGAGCATGCAAAAGTGCACCATCGTGCCTACTGTCCCTGTCCTATTGTCCCCATGTATTCGTACCTATTTCCTGTATTCTTACTTATGTTTATACTTATATCTATTATCTTGTAAGTGATTGACAAATTAAATAAATAAATAAATAAATAAATAAATAAATAAATAAATAAATATGAATTTTCAGGAGCAAAGGGGATTGATTATATGTGTGAGAGTGATTTAAAAAGATGCATAGAAAAATATATAGGAAAAGATAAGACCGGAAACCACAAGATAATGCTGGTTTGCTTCTATTTAAAGTCAATCCTGAAGTGAAGCGGTTCCAAACTGTGGAGTCCTTGGTTCTTTCTGAGCTTGGTTGTTTTCCTGCAGACATTTTGTTATCTGACTAAATAACATCTTTAGTGGTAGAAAGGAATGGAATTTGCTGTATGTTTATATAAGTAGCTTGTCCTGTATGTGTTGTTGGAGATACTCTTTTTGTCCTGGTAGTTCCTTGATTGACCTGTTGTTTATTGCTTAATTGTTTGTCTGAGTTGGTAGTTCCTTGATTAGACTATTGTTTACTGCTTGATTGTCTGTCTGGTGTTAATCTTGATGTTAATGCCTGTTTATCTGATTGATTGTTGGCGAAAAAATGTTTTGGTTTCCTTTTT
Organism: Naja naja; assembly: GCA_009733165.1. Classification (NCBI taxonomy): domain Eukaryota; kingdom Metazoa; phylum Chordata; class Lepidosauria; order Squamata; family Elapidae; genus Naja; species Naja naja. The sequence continues at coordinate 195,756,866 of CM019148.1, read as the reverse complement.
AGCTTTTTATTATTATTTTTTGAATGGTGTGTAAATGGTATTTATTTTGATGTACCTGTTGATGGCTGATTTGTATGAAAGCCAAGCTTCCAGGAATTCTCTAATTTAGCTTGGTCTCGGATGCTCACAGTTTTTCATTTGAAATTATGATTAAATTTATCTCTGTGTTATAAAACTAAAGAGTTTTCATCACGTCTTCTAATTGCTAATTGGTGTTCATGGATGTGCTCTGATAGTCTTCTGCCTGCCTGGCGTACATAATAGCTGTTATAGTCCTTACACTATATTTTGCAGATGACTCCTGATTTTTTTTCTTGGATAACTGGGTCTTTTGCTTTATTTAACATGTTTTGGCAGGCTTTAATTGATTTGTCTGGTACAGTGATGCCATATGGCTGCAACTGTCTTTCCGAGACATTTTTCATACATGACAGTGTTATCCTTTTCATAGCTTGTGTTGATCATGCAGTAGTGAGTTGAATAGTCAGGCACTTTTTAATAAAATTGCATGGGTATCCATTTTGTTAGAAGATGTTTGTATAGGCAAACTCTTTCCCTTTTCTTTTGTTCTCGGTTGCTGCTGTGTGTTGATACTCATGTGAATAATGTTCTTACCCAGCTCCTTTATGGGACATTGCATTGCTACTATGATAGTGGAACACTTAATTAGTGTGGTAGTTCAATGGTAGATGTGTTTCTAATATGCTGCCATTTTCTCTGCTGATGAGAATATTTATGATATCCATGTTATTTTCTTTTTCCTTTGTGAATGGGACTGCTGAAGTTTCTATATGTTTCCTTACAGTCCAAGCTGAATAAAAATACACAACTGCTGAGCTTGTTCAGAGGTTATTGATAAATAGCAATACAAATTGATAAATAGCAATACATTGAAAAATAATTTTATGCCATATCTCTAGCTAAATTTATCTAACATTTTCTGCTTATTTCCATGCATCTTCCTGATTCTTGTGGATTATAACTTTAAATTAAGACTTAGGAGAGCAATAATTCTACAGTTCTCTCCTTTATATATTCACATTATCCAACTATTGTCTTTCTTTTTTAAAAGGACAAAACTTCTTTAAAAAAAAAAATCTAGTTAGCATAGGATTGGAACCGGGGGGAATTTGGACTTTGCTATATTTTCAATTTTTTCTTGGAGAAAATGGTTGACTGAGAATGTCTGCTGTCTATCTAGTATACAGCTGGAATAATGCTAAAGCAAACTACCACCAGAAGGCTTAAAATATAGATAATATAATTGGTTGTTTTAGATGTTGCACAGTGTTTGTGTACAAACAGAGTGAATCACTGTCCTTTGTGGATGCCCCCAGAAACCTTTTCTTGGAATATTTGCAAAGCACAAGTTCTCTTGGGGTGATCCATGAAATATTCAATGTCACATTTTCCATGTCACATTATGAGAATGTTGCCAAGAAATAACTGTAAGCAAGACCTTTGGAGAGAACTGCAAGGGAAAGAGTGTCCATTGCTCCTTCTGTTGCTTTGATGAAATGTTTCCCCGAGGATGGATTTGCAACGATGGGAGTTGATGTTAATTAGGTTTCTTGGTGGGGGAAAAAGGTTAATTTAAATGGCATTCTGATTAAAAGGAAAACATATGGTTTTGAAAAATCACATTAATTATTACTATTATACCTAAAAAATTGGCTAGCAGTCTTTTATAATGGAACATGCATTTGACACACAGTGAAAACGTCTGCAACTCATTGCATCAGCTACAATAATAATAGAAGCATTATTTGAAGCCCATTGTGGATTTGTTCATAAGTAAGCCCCACTGAGTTCCTTGGGCTATGTTCTCAGTAGGAGGTCTTCATAGGATTGCAGGCTATACTTTACTTTCTTCCATTACACAGAATCGCTACTGTCCTTTTCAGAGTTCTCCAGCGTTAGAGGCTTAAAAAAATCCAATTCTGTGGCATATTTGTACTACTAAGAAAGCCATTAAGAAGGAACATTGTTTGCCACTTTTTGGGATCTTGCCATTACATATTGCATGGTGTACGGAGTCTATTTTTAAAAAACAACAACAACATGATCAAAAATAAAAACAGTAAAACAACAAACAAAAATTCTGTGCTGTAATTGTCTCCCTTGAGAAGCCCCAGACAAGCTCAGCTGCCCTGTTTCCATACTTTTCATGCATACAATCCCAGCCCCTCAGTAAAAAGCCAGATCTTAGTAGCCTCTAAAAGGCTAGAATGATGGGGGCCTGTGGAATTACCATTATGAAGGTCTTTCACTCAGAATTATCCTTGTGAAGAAAATGGAAGGGAATCCTCTTAGCTCTAGTCTAACTTTCCCTCCATGTTGGAGACATCACAGAAGAGAAGGCACATTTAAGATTAGACCTAGTCACCCATCATCTGCTTATGCCGTGTTCTTCACCCATCTACTTCTCACATCAAGCTTGCGCTGAAGAACAGATAGCTATAAAGTCCTTTCCTGAGGGAAGAAGGGAAGATTTGGGATTGGGATTTCTTCTTTTCTTGTTCTATCATATTGTACCTGAAATACATTTTTAAAGGCAAGGGATTGCGATGGCACTAAGCAAATTAAAACTATTTTTTCAAATGTATACAGGTAAGCCAGAAGAATGTATTAATTCAACAAAATTTTATTCTATTGAATTTGATTAAATAGAAGGCTGCCTTACAATTGTAATTTGGAGTAGCCACCAGGCCAGAGGATTTATTTTATACTCTGATTTAGCAAAAATTCCATTGCTTTCCTTATTTGAGAAAGAGGCAGTGTTGAAATCCCTGATTTAATTTTGGCCTTGCATCTTGATTAGAGGTTTGTATTCTCACTGACAATAATTAGAAATCAATAAATGGATTTTTATGATAAAAAATTGGAATACAGTTTTCAATAATTTTGGATAAAACATTCAGTATTTCCATAATGGTATGTGAGAATGACCTTGGAGGATGTGGGGGAGAGATGCTGTCTAGGAAAAAGAAACAAGAGAGATAGGAGTCTTAATTGTTAGGAAGAACCCACTTAATTGATTGGGTGGTTAAAAGTGGTGGTTTACTTGGGAGGGCTGAATTTCCTTAAAATGGAAAGAAGTATATCCATTTCTTGGCAGGACTGGAAAAAAAATTGCAATACAAACTTTCCTAAAATGAATCTGATGAAGAGATGCAGTGTTTTTTTTTTGTTTTCATCCATTGTGTGTGTTTGTGTCTGTGTCTGTGTGTTTATTTGAATCAAGGATGAAAAAGTCCTGCAATTTATTTATTCAACTTCCCTTGACTAATGCACTCTGACTGGGGAGTCTAGATGTATCCATCTGCTATTACTAGAAGTCAGAGCTGCCACTCCCCAAATATCATCTCTTTCCTCTCTGCCTCTATAGTACTCTAACCGCCTCTTTTCATAGAGAGCTTGGGAGAAATATTTCAGATTTTGCAGAGCTCCTGTTTCTAGGCACTTTCACACTGCTACCATTTTCAATATAGTTTCACAGTGAAATCAATGAAATTGGACAGTGGTTGGTCATCATTTTCACTTCTGCAGGCTTAGAACAGTGAAAATAAGGAGCCCAAATCATTGTCCCAGCCAACTGCAGATCCTGCAGCAACAAAAATCCTTATTAAAAAAGTGTATGTGTTTGTGTGTGTGTGTGTAAGCAAGGTTCCCTAGCACAATGTTTTTATGCACAGACAAATGTATGCTGATTAGAAATCAATATTTGCACATTCATTGTTGAAGTCTATGTTTTGTCAGTTTCATTCATTACCACAATCAAAAGGGACCCTGGGAAGCATGATTCTGAAGTTTAGATCAATTAATGGGATTAAATGATTAACTTTGTGTTATTTAGAACAAAATACATAACATTTTCCAAAAATGCAAACTGGCAATACAATTGCTTAGAGATGGCTGACAATCCTAAATTCATTTTAAGCTTCTAATATTAAATGATTTAGCATGTCTTTTAAAAAAGTAAACATCCCTCCACTTGTATTCTTAATTCCATTTTCTCTGCTGAAAGGTCTTTGACTTGCTTGTTTGAATTCTAAAGTCCTACATTGCTTTAGCATCTTTATTTTCTGTTTCTTTATCTATTTTGTGGTCCCTCTAGTTCTTGCTTTCAGGCAAGTGGTATTTTTACAGTATTCCAATACACCATTGTAGCTTTGTCATGCTGTTGTTTGTAAAGTGTCTGTGCAATCTTCTTGTAGTAGTTAACTAAGCGGTTCACTGTTTCTTTACAGAGTTGACATTTCCTGTCCACTGTTGTCAGTGTGCTTCAGTATGCTTGATGTTATCATGCCATATAATCATATAATGAATAATATTCATTTAATGCATTTCCTGCTTGAAACCCAATATACCTTCCCATTTTTGTATTCATTTTCTGATAAAAGAGTCCCTTTAATTTTTGTTTTCCTTCTTCGTGTGATTGAAGATGTAATCTGCAAATAAATCCCATTGAATTCAATTGAAGTTGAATTTAATTGAAGAATTAAACAGGTGAATTAGATGATATTATTAGATGAGAACTAAAAACATTCTTACTTCTAGTAGATTTTTTTAAAAATAAAATTCATCCTGAATATGGGTGAAGAATGTGTTGTCTCTTCTTATTTACAGTTTGGAAGATATTAGCCTGACAATTACAAATTGTTCTTGAAATCCCTTCATTATTATGCTGTAGGTAGCATACATTTAAGAATAACTTCTTCAGTAACTATGTAATATTGGCTCACAAAAAACTTGATACAATTCAGCCATGGCAATATACAGTATATCATATTTAAAAAGGAACAAGTACAATACACACATTGGCAATTATGACCAATCCTCTTTCTTCACTGCGTGTTTTTCTTTTTATTTTAAGTTAAAAAAGGTGGGGAAGAGAAAGATCTAGTCACATCTTGTACTAATCTTACTGCAACATTACTCATTTTGCGCCTTCATATTCCAGAGGTATGAGTACATATCAGTGATGGTTGGTATTCAAATTTTTTACTACCGATTCTGCGGGTGTGGCTAGGTGGGCATGGCAGGGGAAGGATACTATAAAATCCTCATTTTCACCCCACTCTAGGGGAAGGTTACTGCAAAATCCCATTCCCTCCCCACCCCACTAATCTGCTTTCCAGCTGTGTTCTCCTGTGCAGAACAACAAAAGAAGACCCAGCCGATCACCTGGGACTCAGGAGGCAGAGAATAGATGGGGCAGGGCTGGTCAGAGGTGGTATTTGCCGGTTCTCCAAACTACTCAAAATTTCTACTACTGGTTCTGCAGAACCTGTCAGAACCTGCTGAATACCACCTCTGGTACATATCTTTAATATTATAACTGCACAGATATGAAGCTTGGTGGAAGCCTTCTTCACACGTGACTATTAATGATTTAATGGCTGAACTCATAAGAAATGGAAGCTGAAAAATAGCAGCAACAGAACTTTCATGATGTCATTTCTATGTTCTTGGATTCAAGTATAGTGTCTGGCTTCTTTTAAGAACATAGAAGTGGAACCAGGCACAAGCAGACTTTCAAGGTCATACTGTTTCTGACAAGGGAGTGTACTGTAGGTAAGCTAATAGGGGTCATTAAGAAACAATTTCAGTGACTCCCCTGTATCAAATGGATAGCTAGACTGAAAAGTTGAAAAGTTGAAAACTTGAAAAGTTGAAAAAGAAAAAGGCAGTTGCAAATCACTTTCATATGAAATGTGTATGGTTTGCCTCTGTTAGTCACCAGGAATTAAGCATGACTCAAAATAGACTTTACCTTGATTACATCCACAGCTATCAGCCACTGATTTCTCACCTGAGTGAAGAACAACTTCATGGAAAAGGTGCTTTTCTACCTGTCTTGATCCGGCTTCTGTGTCATTATTGCATTGTTCATGTTAATGAAATGACTTCTATTGTTATTTGCTTATTCACCTTTGGAACAGGGTGTATTCATTTCACTTTTTAACCACTTCCTCTCTAAAGGTATCAAAGTATGCATTTAAAATATCTGTGATGTCTGGAAATTGTAGAAGGGCATTTCAAGATGACTGAAAAAAGTGCTTTCAAGCTATTGCTTTTTCTATTTTTCAGCTACTCTCACTGAAAAAACTGGGCTATGGAATGCCATGTTACAAGCGAACATTTTTTCCATTTCAACATGTTCATTTATGTCATTCTCCTCCTCCTCCTTTAACTTCCTGTCGTATCATTGTGCTCTTGAGGAATCAGCATCTGTACCATATGGTATTGTAAGTAACCAATGCTATACCCAAAATTGGATTATAATATAATCAATTTAGCTCATAATCAAGGATGAAATCTCTCTGAATGCTTGTGTAGAGGTAATTCCCACTGAGGAACTTATCTTGCTCACATTGGCAGGTTTGGCTTGGTTTCATATATTCCATCAACAATGCCCTGAAAGTAAAGCAGAATAATATGACAGTTTGGATGGGAAAAGTCCCTGGAAAAGGAACTACAACATTCAAACCCAGCCAGATTAATGTTGCCCAGGTTGAATGATTAGAAGTATTTTCTCCATCATTTGAGGGAGGCGTGCCAAAGAACAGTGTTGCTTTGGCTCCTATAATTCTCTTTTGAACTACTCCTGGTTTGCCTCTGGCTAATCTCATTTTATTCTTACTATTCTTTCTGCTATTGGTATCATTGTATCAGCAGCAAAAAGCAAGTAGAGATTGTTCTTGTTGGATGGAGGGACCTCCTGCAGTGAACCTCAACACTGAGAAATGGAAATTTCACTGTCTCCCTGTGGTTTTTTGGAAGATCTATCATGGTATCATAACAGGTCTCCTAATAACGGAGGTACTCCATTAGTTAAAATCAAAGACCTCAACTGGAAATGTTACAATGTTGCTTTTAACTTCATTGCCAGCAATATTTAATGAAGTATGTATGCATATCTGTCATCTTCATGGTTTTTTCCCCCAAGGTAATTCTCACATGCTGAAGGGGATAAATGGAAGTACTATTTTCTGCTTGAAAAATCACAAGAAAACTCCAGTCAGGTTTGGTTACTACTATGCCAACAAAGTGTCTCTGATTCACAGAGGATCCAACAGTTTCAATTATGAATAATCTAATACACAGCTGAGGCCCCCCAGGGCATTACATTTCTAGTGGTTTGCAAACATCTTTATGGAATAATCAGTCTGCTTTGATACAAATGTGGAATCCTGGGACAATGCTGGTCTCCACAGGTAAAATTTGTACATCTTTCTCTATGCAAGCAGTAAGGAAGTTGATGATGGCACAAAAAATAGTTATATCTAGGTCAAAAAGGGTTTCTCAGTTTGGCTTCTGAATAATCAGTATTTTTTTTAACCCTTCCGAGAGTTTCTTTGCCAGTTTGGTTAGGCAGGGCACATCTTTACCAGTTGTCATTAAATACACTGCTCTTTCCCTAAGTTAGTATTACATATATAGTTCTGTTTACCAGCTACTGTGTCACTGTGGTGTGAATTGGCTGGCTATATACAACCCTTCCAACTCTCCATATTGTTTGGGAGATGACATTAAGCCTTTGTAAGATTCAGAGTACCTCCATTTTACCTCTTTTCAGCTGTTCTCCCAGTTCTAAACATGGGTAGAAAATTGGTGGAAATTTATAATTAATTCCATAAAAAACAATGAAACCGTGCATGTTTAATAGGGTATGTTCCAAGGATTTAATTGTTTGCCAACACTCCCCCTCCAAATTAACTGGGCAAAATGGTCCTGGCTGAGTTCAGTATTTTCCATCTGCCCTTCTGCATGAAAGAGAATGAAGTAGTAGGAGAAAGATAAAGTCAGATTAAGAGGAAAGCTTCTTGATTGATTGTTCATCTAGGAATTAATCAGTCAGTATAAAGTCACCTTTGGTAAGCATATCACCTTGTTGAGCTATCAGTTCTATATATTGGCATTTAGCTTGTAGGTGAGATCCATTCAGTATCCATCTATTTCAAAAGTCATCCCAGCGGGACATGTTACAGTTGGAATGGCTGTATGACTTTGTGATCCCAGGAAAAGACAGAGCTGCTTTAAAGAGTTGCAGGAGGTGTTAAAGTATACAAGAGCCCCTGAAGCTCTCAAAGCACCTTTACATCCCAATCACTGCTTAGTTATGATGGTTATTACAATATGAAAAGCCCATTCAGAGAGATCAAAAGTTCCCAAAGATCTTCAGGTAGGCAGGAAAATGGCAGTGCTTCAAGTCACCTTTGCAGAGGAAGATCTAGAGATGGTATTTATGTGTTCAGTTCATTTGCAAAGGAAATTTTTTTAAAAAAGTATTCATCTTCAGAGTAGCCAGACATCATTTTATTTCAGGAGATTTTATTGTATGTCCCTTCCTGCCAATTTCTCTTTCTACAGCTATTTATTAGCGTGTTGCAACAGTGATGTTTCTCCTCATTTTAGTTGTGATTTAGGGGAGGGGGAAGGAAGAGCCTGTACTTCATTTGTCTAAAGTTTTTGCTATGCCTTGTGTTAAGTTTGCATGAAGAGACAGACGCAGAGTGCTTCAAGCTCTTAGTTTATTAGTGACTACAGCTCAGAATGGACCCACTTTGGCTGGGCTGCGGCTGCTACTTATAGCCAGCAGCCGCAGTTGCCAGCCAATCAGAGTGCAGGGTTTTCCCGCACTTTTTAAACCAATCATTTCTAACATTTTACAAGAACAGTTCAAACTAAACCAATGACTTCAAACCTACATACATAACACCCCTCCCCACTAGGTTCAGTCCAGACTCAAACCCTAACCTATCTAATGTATTCTTTTAAATAGGTGGGGCTCTTACGTGTACATTGAGACCTACGTGGTTCAGATGTTTTAAGGTTCTCACCTTGTGAGAGAGCAAATGTGTCTGCTGACATTTCCTCACTTGGACTTGTAGTAATGGTAGAACCTGTTTGGTTACTACAACCCGGTCTTTCCTCCCAATCCATCTCCAACCCAATGTCAGCACCTAAATCAGGTAGTGATGTGCAATCTTCCATTTGTAAAAATGGTTGTTGGTGTTGTGACAGGTTTTGGGATGGTTCCTGTCGTGTTAGCTCGTTACACATGGGGTTGATTCTTACTTGCTGATTACTCTCATAATCCTCCCTTCCCCTAGAAGAGGCAGTAGGTATGGGAACCAGAGAGGAGCAAAAGCGATGCTCCTGAGGCAATCTGGATCTTAACTGATCAATGTGCCTGCTCCAGAGGACACCATCCTCTGTTTGTACCCTGTAAGACCTGGGGCCTGTGATTTGGGTTATCCCAGCAGGAATCCATAATGGTTCACCCATGAGGTTCTTAGCATAAACAGAATCACTCACAGTGAAAGTGCGAATTTTACTAGTGGAATCTAGTGGTGCGTTGGGTGCGTAAGTGGGATGGAGGCGGTCAAGGGAGACCTGAGTTTCCTACCCATCAACAATTCAGCTGGGGTTAAATTAGTTGGAGGGTTGGGAGTGATATGCTGAACACTGAGAAGTTTTTCAACTCTCTCAGTGATATCCCCTGGACCCAATTGCTGAAGTTTTTCCTTGGTAAATCGTACCATACGTTCAGCCCGGCCGTTAGCCGAAGGATGCCCAGGGGCTGTCAGGGCATGTCTGATACCCTGTTGTGCTAGATATGATTCAAAAAGTTGGATGTAAATTGAGGGCCATTGTCAGAAACAAGCACATCAGGTAACCCGTGAGTTACAAAAAGCTTTTTAAGCTGTTTGATGACAGCTTCAGTTGTGGTGGATGCCATAGGGATAACCTCCAGCCATTTGGAATATGCATCAACTATAATAAGGAAAGTGTGCCCTCTGGTAGGGCCAGCAAAATCAATGTGAATCCTGGACCATGGGCCCCTAGGACATTCCCATTCCTGTTTGGGGTCGAGAGGTGGGGCAGGCCTGACTACCTGACAGTTGGGACAAGATGCAACCCAGTTTTCAACCATTTTGTCAATACCTGGCCACCATACATAACTCCTGGCCAATCCCTTCATTCTGACAATTCCCGGATGACCCTCATGTAACATTTCCAAAACCTCTTTTTGTAGTTTTGCAGGAATAACCACCCTGTTACCCCACAAAATACATCCTCTTAATACAGATAATTCAGTTTGACTGGATTTAAAAGGTTGGGCGAGTTGAGGTAGATCTTGAAGTGGCCAACCTTTCTTAATCCAGCCTATGACAGGAGCCAATAAAGTGTCTTTGGCAGTCTCTCTGGCAATTTCAGCAGCATGTACTGGAAGTTTGGCAACAGTTTCTAGAAAAAAGGTGTGAGTCTCAGGAACAGGGTCCTCAATGTGTGAAGGAAGTGGGCAGCGACTCAAAGCATCTGCATGCCCAATGTCTTTACCAGGTCTGTGGATCAGTTTGTATGAATAAGCAGCAAGAAATTCAGTCCATCTCAGCATTCTTGGTGACAGGATCGTGGGTGTTGGTTTGTTCCCTGCCACAATGCCTAAAAGAGGTTTATGATCTGTGAGAACAGTAAATGTTCTCCCATATAAATACTCATGGAATTTCTTGACAGCTGCAACAATTGCCAAAGCTTCCTTGTCCAGTTGGCTGTAATTTCTCTCTGCTTTAGTCAAAGTGCGAGAGTAAAATGCAATAGGAGCTTCCCTCCCGCTGGGAAGCATGTGGCTCAACCCCCCCCCCACTCCAAAAGGGGAGGCATCACAAGTCAGAACAACAGGAAAGTTTTCAGAGAACTGTATCAGCACAGCATCAGACGTGATTAGTCTCTTGATGTTGTTAAATGCAGCTTGTTCCTTCCTCCCCCAGACCCAAGCAGATTTTTGTCCAGCAACCTATGTAGGGGTTCTGCAATGGTTGCCTTCTGAGGTAGAAACATATGATAGAAGTTAATGAGTCCCAAGAATGCTTGTAAATCTGTTTTGCATTTTGGCCTGGGGGCTTCTTTGATTGCCTGAGCCTTTGCCTCTGGGGGGTGGATGCCATGTTTATCAATCATGTAACCCAAGAATTCCACTTTATCTGTTCTAAGTGTGCATTTTTCTTCTTTGACTTTTAACCCGCTTTTGAATCTAGTTAAGACTTCACTGAGTCTCTCATGTAATTGAGTGTCATTTTCAGGAGAAATTAAAACATCATCAAAATAGGGCACCACCCCTGGCAACCCTTGTAACATTGTTTCCATAAGGCTTTGGAAGATGCCTGGTGCCACGCTTACTCCAAATTGCAATCTTTTGCATTTGAAGGCACCTCTATGGGTCACAATGGTTTGGGCTTCAGCAGTGGCATCATCAACTGTTAATTGTTGATATGCCTGTGCCAGGTCCAACTTGGCAAAAACTGTGCCCCCTCCAAGAGAGTGTAATAAATGATGCACTACTGGAACAGGATATGTGCTCTGTTGTAGCGCATGGTTCAATGTCCCCTTGTAGTCTCCGCAGATTCTCACAGACCCATCAGCCTTGACTGGTGTGACTATGGATGTCTCCCACCTGGAGTGATCAGTGGGCTCTAAAACCCCTTGGGCTATTAGTTTATCTAATTGTGCATCAATTTTTTCCTTTAAGGCAAATGGGACCCTTCTGGGTTTTAAACGGATTGGTTGTACCTTGGGATCTAGGTTAAATGTGATGGGGGTCCCCAAGTACTTGCCTAATCCGTCGCTGAAGACCTCTGGAAACTCAGACTTCAAGGCCTCTTCCCACTCAGTGTTGCTCACGTGATTGATGCCAGTCACCTCGATGCCCAATGGGTTGAACCACTCAAGGCCCAGCAGACTTGAGCGATCCTTGTCCATGATGGTCAGTGGTAGGCGTTTGGTGTGGCCCTTGAATTTCACGTTGAATTCTCTTGTTCCAACTACTGGAATCTTGTTCCCTTGGTAGTCTTTAAGAGTCAATGCTTGCTTCTTGAAGTGCTTCTTCTGGATGTTGGGAAGAAGTCTGTGAATAGTGTCCCATGACACCATAGATAGGTATGAGCCTGAGTCCACTTCCATTTGGCAAGGCCTTCCTTCAATAAGTACCTTGACATGCACTTTTCTGCTTCTTAAAGGTGATGAATGACCAATAGTTACTGTTTGATGAGTTTCATTCTTCCCATTTGCTCCTATGCTGCGCCCCATTTTCTCACTGAGATTGTTGGGCCTGAATTCTTTGTCTTTGCTTGTAGCAAACTTTCTTCTGTTGGGTGGAGTTCTGGATGATTTGCAGACTCTTGCTAGGTGTCCTCTTTTATCACAACGGAGGCAAATGGTGTCTAAAAACTTGCATTCAGTGCGGGGGTGGCTTCCCCCACAATCTCTGCAGTAAAAATCTTGCCTCTTCCTTCCCAGGTCTTTCTTTTTCTGCTCCATTCTGAGTCTGTAAATTCCTTCCTCCACCTCACTACAGTCTGACTCAGAATCTATTTGCTCACAATGAGTTGTTCTGGACTTTTCCACATCAGGATGGTTTGTGGCCTTGTTGATTTTCTTCATGGCTGCTGCTGAGGACTTGGTAGCTTCTGCTGAAGAGGCCTCTTCTATTGCTTTCTTCAGTGTGATCTTAGGTTTCAGTAATAACTTGCTCTGTAGCACCTTGTCTTTAAGGCCCAGAACAAATCGATCGTGCATGGCCTCTTCTAAATTGTTAAATTAGCGCACCCCAATGTCTCTTAAACTTGCCATGAAGTCGTTTACGTTTTCACTTTCCCCTTGATCCCGACAGTAAAACACGTGTCTCTTAATGAGGAACGATACTTGTGGGGCGTAATGGGCTCTTAACAACTTTTCTAAGTCAGGCCAGTCCATTACCTTCACATCTGCAGCTCCCGCCAATGCCTTCGCCATCTTGAAAACTGCCGGACCACAGTGCGTGAGAAAGACCGCCCTCTTTCGCTTCTCGGAAATGTTGGCAAGATTGTTTCCCTCCAGATACATTTGGAAACGATCTGCATACGACTCCCAGTCTTCTGCCGTTGGATCGAACGGGGCTGGGGGATTGTTCAGTGCAGCCATCTTGCTCTCCTTCTGTTCTGTGTTGCCGTCTTCTTCAGGGGAATCCCACCTTCATCGCCAGTGTTAAGTTTGCATGAAGAGACAGACGCGGAGTGCTTCAAGCTCTTAGTGTATTAGTGACTACAGCTCAGAACGGACCCAATTTGGCTGGGCTGCGGCTGCTACTTATAGCCAGCAGCTGCAGTTGGCAGCCAATCAGAGTGCAGGGTTTTCCCGCACTTTTTAAACCAATCATTTCCAACATTTTACAAGAACAGTTCAAACTAAACCAATGACTTCAAACCTACATACACAACACCTTGGAAAGCTTTATGTCTCCTCTGAGCTGCTGAAGTTTTCCTTTTATGCCTAGGCAAAGTCATTCTGATTTCATAAGAATCTGGACTAAGAATAGGTTTACAACTCTCATCAGAGCTATAGTTAACATTTCTGCACTTAGGATTCAAGTATAGCAAAAACAGTACTTAAAAAACCCCTCCATAAAAGTAGTTAATATATAACTTACAGAAGGGGTAAAATGACTGATTTGTTCTTGTAACCTATTTTTCCTCCTGTTACTCTGTCTTCAATTCTCACTTTCATTGCAACTTCTCTATTTTTCTTTCTTAACTTATGTCACTGTCTCATCTCTCACTAACACTTTCCAAGAAGAGAGTTGCCAGAGAAAAATACAAATGATTTTCTCCAGAGATCTGATTTTTTTTTTATTGGTGAGTTTTTGCAAGGAGGCCAAGGACTGCATGTTGCCTGAACGCTGCAGGTTGTTCACCCCCTGCCTTAATCCTACATGGGTTTGTTCTTTGCTGTGGTTGCTAGCCCTTCCAAGCAGAGCTGGTAGAGAGGAGGTGTATGGCAAATAAGGAAGCAAGTGTGTGTGTGTGAGAGAGAGGCAGGGGATGAAGGAAGGGAGATGAAAATAGCAAAATGATGCATCTAGCTAATGACTCTTTCACTTGTGGTCAATTCTGCTTTTTTTTGCATGCAGACAAAGAGACCATTTTGTTTGTTTGTTTGTTTATAAAATTTATTGGCTGCCCATCTTACCATAGGGTAACTCTGGGCAGCTTACAGTTGAAATATTAAAAAGTTAAAATCAGACATAAAAACCAAGAACACATGGGGAGGGTGGGAATGGGAGTGGGGCGATCTGTAATTACTCAATCAACCATCACCATTGTGCTGTTGCCCAACTGGGGCCTCAAGCGGACTGGCAAAGCCACCTCTTTAGGCCTTGATGAAAAGATAGGAGAGTTGGGGCCAACCTCACATTGGGGGGGGGGCAGGATGTTCCAGAAGACAGGAGCAACAGCAGAGGAGGCCCTCCTCCTGGACTCCACCAGCCAGAATAATCAGAATAATGAAAAACCTATGGGTATAGAAAGGCTTGTTTTCCTTCAAAAAACATTATGTAAACACCTGGAAAAGATTTTCTTTCCTTTTATTTGTGTTTCTACTTTTATTTAGCAACATTGCCTGTTTTTCTTTTAGCATATTCCCAAATAATGTTATTGAGCAGCGAATTAGCTCCCCAGCAATTCAATAACCATCTTCTATTCAAAAAGTGTCAATCTTAAAAACATGTCCTTAAATGAAAACAAAAGAGAAGCAGACATTTCAATTGCTCTGAAGTCTTGCATAGAACCTCAGCTGTGGTGCTGAACAGCTGTTGCCAAAAAGGGGTAGATGCAGGCAAAGCAGCATAAATACCTAATCACTGGTTTATAGCACCTCTCCCAGATTGACATCTCTATGATATGCAGGCTGGAATTGTATTCTATTGACTTTTTCATATGGTACAACTGAAGGGATGCTGAAATGAAGAATGGTGAATTGCATTGGAAAATTAAAATAGCTCCATTCCAGCCCTGGTTAATGACCCAATTACTTACTGCACAGTTAGAAATGAGCATTAATATGACTACTCTTTCTTCTTCATAAAAACAATATGCCTGTCATCATTTAAGACAGAGCTAATCTTAAATTCTTAGGTCTGAGAGTCAGAGTCATATAGCATATAGCACATATGGTATTGGACTGGGTATGAGGACCAAAGAAGTAATACTCCAGTCTATAGCCATGACAGTTCAAAAGGTGGCTTGAAGTCTACCAGTCTCTTTCAAACAAACACAATTGTTATGCCTCACAGGGAGGATAGAGTTGGTGATACCGACATATGGACCTCTTTGACCTCACAGAAAAAAAGCTAGGTTATAAATATAATACAAATCAATCTCTGGTAACAAATTCAAAGCCATGGGGTCCCCTGATCTCCACTAGAAAAGAGGGGGAGTAGCAGATGCTTACATTCAGAACCTTGGCCTTTAAAATGCCATCACAGCAGTGGTGGTATGCTATCGGTTCAGCCCGGTTCACCTGAACCAGTAGTAAAAATCACTATCGGTTCGGCTGAACCGGTAGTAAACATCAGCTGAGAGGAGGGGGAAAAAGCCTCTGACAATCAGCTGAGAGGATAATAGACCAAAAAGTGCATGGGGGGGTGGGAAGGTCACGCCTAGCTTTTCATTTCTTCATTCTCTCAGCTGATTGGCTTGTTAGGTGCACGCACACATACGCGATCACCCACTGAACCGGTAGCGACTAAGGTAGGATCGCACTACTGCATCACAGGAAATGTAAGGTTTAAGATGTTTTCTCTGACTTGTTGCTATCCAATTGTGTACCTCTATAACTCCCATTATCCACAAGCAAAATGTGGGGAGAGTGAACTTAGCCATCTTGATCTGACTTTTTAAAAGGGATTCTGCTTGAGTTTGAGAAAAAATAGTAATGGGATAGGCATTGTAAACACTGAAAGAGAATATGTTAGCCTTAACATCTACAAACTCACTGGAATTGGACCATACTGCTTATCTAGTCCAAAAACATGACATTCTATTCCTGCTGAGATGTTGGGCAGACATAAGCTAAATTAGATAGGTCTTGTCCATCAGATTATTCCATGCTTGGTGAGCAGCAAATTGATGAAAAGATAGGGCAAACAGCGAAACAGTGAATGAAATATTCATTTATTGCCTAGCAGAACTCAACTTCAACATTGTTTCACAACTTCACATCATGATGGATCACAAAACAAGTATGGTAGCATTATAAACTGGTAGATGTGGGAAGCATTATTAATGCAAAACCAGTTGGCTTTCAGTGCTTGATATATGTGTAAGACAGTCCCTCCAATTGTCTATGGGCAAACAAAAGTGCATACGAACGGTACACCATGGGTTGCAGATTTTGAACTGATGTTTTTCTGAAACTTGCTAAAAGCCAGGGTTTTCCAATCATTCAATTTATGAATGATTATTCATTATGATATTAAGACTTGGCATATCATTACAATCAAAAACAATACATTGGTATAGCCATTTACAGAAACACAATGTATATGGAGCTCCTATCCTTGAAGTTAGCCTTCAGCCTGCACTAGGCTACTGAAAGAGGCAACCTGCAGAAGCATACTACATATACTTTGAAAGACAACATTAGTTAGTGTTTATTGCTACGCCAAGTTAAGGATATTTTCAACAACATATAAAGTTCTATTTTGACATTTTTGTCTACCCTCAGTTATTCCTGGAAAAAATATTGTGATTCCTGAAAGTTTGGGTTCAGTTTGGTGGCTCATAAATCTTATATGACAGTCAATTGTCACAGAGGTGAGCAGGTCATCATTGCTTCTAATGGAAAATTCCACTGAGTGCCCACAGTATTGCAGATGAAAAGGTTACAGGTAGCCCTTGTTTAATGACTGCATCATTTAATGATTTTTCACAGCTCCAGTAATAATAATAAAAAATAACTTTACAACCAAACCTTAGATTTATGAACTTCACTGGTTTGTAAAGCAAAGGAAAGTTGTAGTTTCACTTAGTGGCTGCTTCACTTAACAATTGAGTTGTTGATCCCAATTGTGGTTGCTAAGTGAGGACTACCCACAGATGTTTGGAGGAGGAGGAGAAATATTCAAAACAAAACAAAACCCAAACAACAACCAAACCTCTGTGAATTCTTTCCTCCTCCTAGTTAATGAGGATTGGTTTTGTTTAATTGTCTTAAAATGGAAAAAGAACTGGAAACCACAGAGTGGTGAAGAATCCGTTCTTTAGATCTATTGGAATTATCTGTCTAGCTAGCTGAAACTCAGAACCAGGAACATTGGAATGAACTATTTCTGAAGAAAGTCACGGGTGATTTCTGGGGTCTGACAATGGAGCATGATCTTTTCTTTCAGTGGCTGGAAGACTGGCTCTTGAAACACCCTACACTTCTCTTAAGAGGTGAGGAGGGCACCATTTAATTTTTTGCTGCCTGTCACATTTATCTCATTATTGAATTGGAAACTGACCTGAATAGTTACTGTGTGATTAAATGCTGAAAGCTTGGTCCTTCTCTCATTGTGAAAATGATGATGCTAAAATTCCATCAGTTCTCAGGAACTTACTCATTTTTCATTTGTGACATTCTGCACCTGTTAATTTTCATACTTAATCATAGCTTCCCCCAGTCCATCTTTTGTTCCTTCCCTCTAACTTGACTAATTTTGGTGCTGGTATGAGTGTGTGTGTTTGTGTGTGTGTGTGTGTGTAAGTGTGTGTGTGTGTGTGTGTGCACATGCCTCTCCATTAATAGCTGTCATTTCTAAATAGGAGTGAAATCCTCTTCTTTAGACTAATAAGGACAAGAACAGTTTGCAGTCTTTTCCCTGGGGTGAACCAAAATGTTCAAAGTGCTCATCCAGCTTTAATAAACTTTCAAGCTGAAAAACAAGGGAGTAGAAATACAGCAGCTTCTCTGTAAATAAAATTGGATTTCTTCTCTCTTCTTCCACATCCATCATCAAGCAGGAAATGTGGGCTTATTGTAACCCTTTGTATTTAAAAAGGCTGGCTTTTGTTGCAGTAAAGTCTTGTTCTTTCCCCTTGACTAAAACCACTATAGCTTAAACAATATCTCAGGAATGACAGGTATCTTATTTAGATAAGGTGACACATTATTGGTTCCTTCCTCTCTCTTTGTCCTTTCTTGCCTTATATGGAGAGATCTGTGTGGTGAGTAAGTTATTCTATCACACTAAGTATGTATCAAAGTCAGACCCCATCTTCTTGGTTTTCTCTTTCATATCCCTTTGAATTCATCTTCTTGTCATTTGAAGGACATCTCAAATGGATTTCTAGCAGAAGCATTCCTAGAATCTCATATTTCTGTCTGCTCTACAGAATGATCTTGCTGAATTTCTAACCCTTTGTCTTCCATCCCCCCTCACCCACCCTGTCATATAAGATTATTACATGGAATTGCACTGCTACTGAATGACTATGGTTGTTTAAAAGTTAATTTTTTAAAAAAATTAAAAAATGAAATGGTTATGAATGTTACACTCAGCTGTTTAAGATTGGTTTTACAGGTCAGGTATCAACTGCTTTCTCCACAATGGAAAATGTGGAAAAAACATAGATACTGTATGGTGAGATAAGTTTTCTCGGAGGATATTTCTGAAATGCCTATGTTAGATATCAAATATACCTTTTAATACCTCAAGGATTCTGGATTCCAAAAGCTGATTTTCCCCTGATTTGCCAGTCTAGTATTACATTGTTACGGAAATAATAATATGATCCTAAGAAATACAGGCAGATACATATGAATATTTGGTGGTGCGGTGGCTCAGTGGGTAAGACTTTGGCTTGTTGACTGGAAAGTCAGCAGCCCAGGTTTGAGACCTGAGCTCCACATCAGAGGTGGTATTCAGCAGGTTCTGACCAGTTCTGGAGAACTGGTAGCAGAAATTTTGAGTAGTTCAGAGAACTGGTAGTGGAAATTTTGAGTAGTTTGGAATACCCCTTCTGACTGGCCCCGCCCCCACTTATTCTCTGCCTCCTGAGTCCCAGCTGATTGGTTGAGTCTTCTTTTATTGCCTTGCACATGAGAATGGAGCTGGAAAGCAGGTTAGTGGGGGTGGGAAGGAAATGGGGATTTTACAGTATCTGTCAACTGTAGGGTCAAATCTAAGACCGATATGAACAGCTCCCCCCCAAACCTTTAATCGTACAGGTTGAGACACATTATGAAATCAAGAAAATCCTCAATTCTAGATTGCACCGAGGGAGATTACAATATTTGGAATTATGGAAAGGTTACCCTTTGTCAGATACTATTTGGGTAAAAAGTTGTGATGTACATGCAGATAGATTGGTTAACCAATTCCAGAACAAATTCCCTGAAAAACCAAAGGTTGGGGGTGGGAGAGGGAGTTAAGGGGATTGCATTAACCCCTGGTTGCAATTTCTTTATTATCTCTTTTAGGAGGCAAATTTTTCAAGAGGGGATGCCTGTCAGCTTTGGCAGCCATATTCCATATTGCCACATAACTTGAGAGAGTGGGAGGGGGTGATTTCAATTAAGTAGCTTTAAGTAGACAAAATAAAATTCTTTTGTTAGTTCAAGGTCATTTAATATGGCATAGGATGAAATAAGGATCTTACTTTTGGCCAGATCGTGACTGGGCCATGCGATGTGATGACAATCAAGGGAGGATGGATTTGTAGTTTGAGAAATTGTGGAATGCCGAAAAAACTTTTAGATTCGGGTTTCCACAGATGTGCCAGGTGCTATTCTAATAAAGGTACTTTTGAGATATGTTTGTCTCAGAGTTACTGATTGGAATGGAGGTTTGCTGAACGCTGACAGTATCCTTCCTCTGGAGTGTGGAGAGAATGGAGATTTCACAGTATCCTTTCCCCTGCCATGCCCATCAAGCCACACCACGCCACGCCACACACACCAAGCCATGCCCACAGAACCGGTAGTAAATAAATTTGAATCCCACCACCGGTCCACATGATGGAGTGATCTCCAGTCCTTGCCCCAGCTCCCACCAACCTAGCAGCTCAAAAGCATACAAATGCAAATAAATAGGTACCACTTTGGTGGGAAGATAACAACGCTCCATGATGTCATGCTGGCCATATGACCGCAATCATGTCTTCAGAAAGTGCTGGTTTAATGGTCTGGAAATGGAGATGAGCACTGCCCTCTACAGTCGGTAGCAACTAGCAGGATAAAATCCACAATGACAACTTTATCTTTTTTCCATATCAGTATTGCTTATTTTGAAATTCCAATTCACTTGCACAACTCATATGAATTAATATGCTAAAGACTACCCTTTTTCCTGTTTCCCTGAAAATATAACCTATCCTGAAAGTAAGTCCTAGATTGACTTTTACACATGTAAGCCCTACCCTCAAAATAAGCCCCAATTAGGATCCCACCCACTCAAGTACATGGGTAAAAATTAAGTTACGGTGGGGATGGGGGGGTGGAGCTGCCCTACTACTAACCTTTGAATAGTTGCAGCCAGGCCTCACATACCCCGACACCTGCCTTCCTGGCCCAATTTTTCTGCAGATGGCAAAGCTGGCAAGGCTTTCCTGAAGGCCTCTGTAGCTGATAACAAAGGTCTGGATCAATCCAAAGCTCTGTTATCGGCTGTAGAGGCCTTCAGGAAAGCCTTGCTGGCCTTCAGGAAAGCCTTGCTGGAAAAAGAAGTTCCTGAAGGCCTCTGACAGTGAAAAAGAGGTCAGGAACAATGCGTGCAAGTGAGGTTAGTCAGTGGATGACATCCCTTGAAAATAAGACCTGGTGCCTTTTTTGGTGGCAAAAAATATATAAGACAGGGTCTTATTTTCAGGGAAACATGGTATTTGTGGGAAACTGCAGTCTCCTCAACCCACTTGTTGCTGGAATTTACTGAGCTAAAAAACCTTAGGATGCGTGACTCACTTGATTGGCAGAAGAGCCAGGTGGCTGCTTCCTTCAATGTGTGATACCCACTTTTAGTATGGGGGGGGCTGTATCATGCAAATAAATGTGATTCAGTGTAAGTAATCAGTTTGTTGTTAATACCAAATTAATGCAGCCTGAATACGTAAATGTCTTCTCTTGTGATCGTGAATATTAACAGCTTTTTAATGGGAATTTCTTAGAATATCATAGAAAACTAAAATTTGGTCTATTAGGATCCTTTTGGTAGGGATGAGGACCAAACATATCCAATCATTTCACTCAACTTTACTCATAGGTCAATATTTGAGAAAAAAGTCTCATGGAATTGAATGTAGTTTCTTTGTACAGCATTAGTAGACAACTGCTGCATCTTCTGCCTTTCTCCACAGGTTAGGGGAGGAGGGAATCTACATGGCTTCCCTTTGCAAAATGCTGTATTGTCAAGAAAGTAGAGGTAACCAGGTTGGTTTATTGTTAGTCCATTGGGAAGAGCTGCCCAATTAGCATGTTAATGATGCGGACCTCTGATGGCCTCTTGGAGCACAGCCAGAAGCAACGTATGAATTTTAATGGTAAAAGGACATTCACATGGATTTAGAGTGAAAGGAAATGGGAATGGTCTAGGCTAGTGTTTAAGCAGTGCCTTGTTTTGTCTGCCTTTCAAAGGAGAGGCTCTTCGTTTTAAAGGGCATAGGATTGATTCCAATAGTTTCTTCATGGCTGGAGGTTATTTCCAAGCCACAACTACATCACCTAATCATGTTACTTGAACTATTAGCACAGACTTTCAAGGGTAATTGACACTCTGTGTCATGCATTGCTCCATGTAAAAAAAGTCAGGCAACTCTTGTTAGCCAAACCAGCCAAATTCTAGGATAACAGTTATGCCAGCAATGATGCATTTTTTTCTATGACCCATGAATGGAACCTGTGTCATGGTCCCAGTTGGCATGATTGCATTTGGGTCAGTATTAATGCATTTACATGAGGCACCCCTCCTTCTTCAACATACATGTATACTGTATGCTTTGAATCATATACCATCTTTGTATGGCTGTCCTAATACTTCAACTCCCAGAATTTTCCAGCCACCATGAAATACACACATCTTAAAGTTGCTAAGGTTGAGAAACACTTATATAGACAGTGAGACGAGCTTTTGATGGGAAGCTACAATGAAGGAACATCATGTCAAGAAAAGGAGTAACTCCAGTGTTGATTGTGGGGCCTTAAGCAGATAGCCTCCCCTTATTTGGTGGACTTTTATGCTTCTATCTCACAATGTTCCAGAGCAGTGGTGGTCATGCAGAATTTCATAAAAAAGAATCTTTTATTTACCCATGTTTTCTAGTTGCATCAAGTTAGAGAAAAATGACTCTTTTTCTTTCTTGTTCATATCAATAGTTCATGTTTCCACTCTTATTATTTGATTCCATTTCTGATATATTGATTTTTTTTAAAAAATCCATAATATATGCTATTTCTGAATAAATGTCATTTATTTTGGCAGCATGTCACCTTACCACTCTATGCAATGTGTGCTTCTCAGTTAAAAACAGTAAGAAATAAGACAAAACATGAATGGGCAATCAATCAATAAAGCCTCTAAAACCCCAAGATGTCATTGATAAGCATTCTAGTAGAAGACAGTGCAGGAAAGAAACCAACATTCTCCCCAAACAAGTTTCACAACTGATATTCTTCAGCTGTGTATATTCTTCAACTGATATTCTGCTCCTCTTCTCTTCTTTTAAGAGGAGGTTCAGATAATCAGGATTTAGGTATTTTTTTTTATAAGAGGTTTTATTTTTCCAAAAACACAAACATAACAAACAAACATACAACACATAGATCCATATCAATTTCAAGTATGTCGGTCAGTCAAAAATCACAGTGCCTACCCCTCATTATTCATACTCAATATTACAAAAAGGAAAAACTATAATCATTATTATTAATCCTTTATCATATTATAATCTCTATATTATTTCAACAGTTCTATCTATCTTTATATTCCCAAAAATATATTACCAAACTTTTTTGTCTAACCATTGATAGAACATATTCCATATCTTATAAAACTGCTTTTCTTCTTGGTCCCTAATTTCAAATGTTAATCTACTCATTTTGGCACAATCCAAAATCTTCTTAATCACTTCCTCCTGTGTAGGTGTCTTGTCATTTCTCCAGTTTTTAGCAAATACAATTCTAGCGGCTGTCAGTACATTAACAATCAAATATTTCAATTCTTTGTTAAATGTTTCTGGTACAATTCCCAACAGAAATATCTCAGGTTTCAAGTCTATATGTTGTTGTGTCATTTTTTCCAACCACATGTGGATTTTAGTCCAGTATCTTTTCGCATCAACGCAAGTCCACCACATGTGGTAGTAGGAGCCAGGTATCTGATGACATTTCCAGCACTTATCCGATTTATCCTTGAACATTCTTGCGATCCTTCTCGGGGATAGGTGCTACCTGTAAAACATCTTATACAAATTTTCTTTATATGCAGTTGACATTGTCATTTTATAATTCTGATCCCACAGTGTTTGCCATCTCTCTAGATCTATCCCATATTTTCCCCCCAAGCAATCATTGTTTCCTTAACCTGCTCCTCTTCCATTCTAACTTCTAATAGATAACCATAAAGTTTTTAATCATTTTTCGTTCGTGCCCATCAAGATTTTATCTAATTCAGTTGGTTTTTTATAAATCCCTTCAGTCCTAACATCCTCATCATATCTAGATTGTATTTGCAAATATGAGAACCAATTCATTTTTATACCTTGTTCTTGTAGTGCTTGCATCGATTTGAGTTCACCCTTTTCATTTAAAATCTCTCCATATCTAACTGTTTGTTCCTTCTTGTATATTATTGCATATGAAAAAGCTTCAATAGTAGATACCCATAATGGAATTTGTATATAATGTTGTTTTCTAGTTTTTTCCCAATTTAAAAATAAAGCTTCTCGAACATAGTGTCTTCTAAAATATCCTTGTTTTTTTGTTCCCTTATACCATAAGAAAGCATGCCATCCTAATAATAAATCATGACCCTCTAAAGTTAATAATCTATTAAGGATTTAGGTATTGAGCATAAGATTCAGACATGCCCACAAGGAAGTAGGTAGCTTTTTAGATAGCCATGCTCTAAACCAGTTTCTAATCTGAGATTGAGATGGGTATTCCAAAGGTGCTTTTTCAAGAAGCAACTGGACTTTCTGTTTTTTCATTGAAGATGTTTTGCTTCTCATCCAAGAAGGTTCTTCAGCTCTGAGGAAGCTTCTTGGATGAGAAGTGAAACATATTCAAAGAAAAAGAACCAGAATGTCCAGTTGCCTCTTGAAAAGTACCTTTGGGACAACCATGACCTGGATGACTGAGACTGTCCTTTGACAGTGAGATGGGTAATATCTAAATGTGATCAATAAATAGAATAAATAAACCTTTGCAAATTTAAGATATCTGGGCTTCCACTGCCAAAATTCCATAACCAGCAAGGTTAGTTGGGGAATTCTGGGAGTTGAAGTCCACACATTTTAGAGTTGTCAAGGTTGAGAAACATTGTTCTAAGCTAGCTAGATCTGTATACAGCACCCTGAAAGGGCCTTGGAAATGAACAATCCACTTTATTTTTTGAAAAAAAAAATTAATGGACAATCCCTACCCAGAAAGCAGGGAAATTTTTACTGGGATAGACAGACTGCATCCTTCAAGCTTCTCTAGAGCAATTGTATGTTCAGTTTCCTAAATAGTACAATCCTATTGATGTGTGATTTCCTTTTAGTTTGCATTTCACAGAGATCTTGTTTTTGCAAAGAATATAGGAAAACACAACAAAGCTGTTAGGGTACACTCAAGCTGCTCATTTCTTTGCAGAAGAGAAAAATAGATTCACTTTATATGGAATCACTTCAAATTAACAATGTAATTTGTATATCAAGCTTCATAGAAAGAAAACTGCACTTCTTCCTGCCAAACCAGCAAATCTTTCTATTGACATTTCAACATATTGGTAATTTAAATTTGCAGGCATTTGAAGTGAATGGTCTGATAATTTAATAATAGCCCAAATTATTCTACACAGTTGTTTATTGTCAAAGGAAAATGCCATTTTCCAAAAATGCTCTAGATCTTGATTTAACTAGTTAGAAGCTATGTGCAGCTCAAGATAGCAATAGCACTTAGACTTATATACCATTTTACAGCTTTCTTTAAGCAGTTTACAGAGCCAGCATATTGCCCCCCCAAAATCTGGGTCCTCATTTTACCCATTTCGGAAGGATGGAAAGGCTGAGTCAATCCTGAACTGGTCAGAATTGAACTGCTGGCAGTTGGCAGAATTAATACTGCATTCTAACCACTGCACCACCACTGCACTTTCATTCAAACAAAAGTTTGAATCTCCTCTTCCATTAAGATTTGGTCCACTGTATTGCATATCAACTTATTTCAAGTAGAAAATGGGAAGAGTTCTAGAATTAAAATAACTGTAGTAGATTACTCTTAAGTGAGGAGCCTACAATGTAGCTGATAATTTTTAAATGAGTGGCAACAAGGCTGTCTGGGAGATGTTAACTATTCTCAAATCATTGCCCTGGCTTCTCCAATGAGAGGTAGAGTGGTGGGATTTAGGGGGAAAAGGAGGTCTTTCAAAATTTGAGTGGAGATTTCTGAGAGAAGATTGGACCCTAAAAAAACCCTTTTCTTTCTGATTGGGTTGAGGAATTCAGGCCCTATAGCCCCCAGACAGTTGGAACCAATGTGATAAAATTAGTAGAAAAAAAATAAATATTAGTATTTTAGTTATATTAAGATTATTTCTGTTCATTGTTAAGTGTTCTCTTTCTTTGTTGCTTTCTTCAAATATCCTTTCCTTGCTTATTTTTTTATTACTATTATCGCCTCAAAAACCACTTGATAAACCTGGTATAAAGGGGAGAACTGGAACTAATTTCTTAAAAGAGGGAACTGGAACTATTTAGGGTAAATGCTTATTTTCTGTGCCAACTTATCTAGAATTTTCTGGAGGGGCTAGATGTTTTGGGAATCCTCCATTACAAGATGGATACCCAGGCCTCTGAAACTCTTGTTATTCCTTACTATTTCTGCAACCAGCTTCTTTCTCTGCAACCAGCTTCTTTTTGGAACGGAAATGTTCTTAAATTGTTTTTCTTGAATCTATTTGTCCTAGCTGTAAAATAATAAAGTTTTAGACTGTATACACCTCAAGTCGCTGAGGCCACCTGGAGGTTTATCAGTGTCATCAGGGTCACTTGAGTGGTGCAAATGAGTATGAAGCCTTCTTGGAACTGTTGAAAGGACTATGTTGTAGACTGGAGATATATGATGGTGTATACCTGTCTGTTATGGAGGAGACAACACAGAGAACAACAAACAAACCAATGTTGTCATTCTAAATATTGCAGGAGTATCAGAAAAGCTCAGAAAGCTCTTCAGCCAACATAACATATGTGCACACTTCAAACCCAAGAATATACAAAGGCAGAAGCTTGTCCACCCCAAGGATAAAATACCCAGACTCAAATTGAGTAATATAGTATATGCAGAACAATGCAGTGAGCCATGTGCAGATCTGTACATTGGGGAAACAAAGCAACCACTTCATAAATGCATGGTACAACATAGGAGAACAAACACATCAGGACAAGATCCAGCAATCAATTTAAAAGGCAAAGTCCACATTTTGGACAGAGAGGACTGCTGGTTTGAAAGAGGGGTCAAAGAGGCCATCTATGTCAAAATCGAACAGCCCTCTTGTTATGTATGAAGGTTTGAATGTTATTGGTTTAGTTTGAATTGTTCTTGTAAAATGTCAAATATGATTGGTTTAAAAAGTGCGGGAAAACCCTGCACTCTGATTGGCTGGCAACTACGGCTGCTGGCTATAAGTAGCAGCCGTAGCCCAGCCAAGTTGGGTCCATTCGAGCTGTAATCACTAAATAAACTCTTCACTGAAGCTCTTCGCGTCTGACTCTTCATGCAAACTGTTAAGTCTGCATGAAGAGTCAGACGCGAAAAGTTCCAGCAAAGAGTTTATTCAGTGACTACAGCTGAATGGACCCAAGTTGCTTGGCTCGGCTGCCTCTTATAGCCTGCACCGAGTTGCAGCCAATGGGAGTGCAGGGTTTCTTCCCGCACTATTTAAACCAATACCATTTGACATTTTACAAGAACAGTTCAAATAAACCAATAACATTCAAACCTACATACATAACCACCCCACACTAGGTTCAGTCCATACCAAACCCCAACCTATCTAATGTATTCTTTTTAAATAGGTGGGGCTCTTATGTGTACGTTGAGACCTTCGTGGTTCAGAAGTTTTAATGTTCTCACCCAGTGAGAGGGGAAATGTTTCTGCTGACATTTCCCTGTTGGGACTTCCTGTGAAAGGAGACCCTGTTAGACTGTTAGAATCTGGTCTCTCCTCCCAACCCATCTCCATTCCAATGTCAGCACCCAAGTCAGGTAGTGATGTGTAATCTTCCACTTTTAAGGATGGATCTTGGCATTGTGACAAGGTTCGGGATGGTTCCTGTCGTAATGGCTCGCTACATGGGGTTGATTCTTGCTTGCTGATTTTCCTCCTGTTCCTCCCCTTCCCCCCTAGAAGTGACATCAGGTGAGGGACCCAGAGAGAGACAAGGACGATGTTCCTGAGGGAACCTGGATCTAAGTTGGTCAATGTGCCTGCTCCAGAGGAGTCCATCCTCTGTTTGTACCCTGTAAGAACAAGGGCCAGTGATGTGAGTTATTTCAGCAGGAATCCACAGAGGTTCACCTATAAGGTTCTTAGCTTATACAGAATCACCCACACTGAAAGTACGAACTTTGGAAGTGGAATCCAGTGGTGCGTTGGGTGCGTAAGTGGGATGAAGGCGGTCAAGGGAAGACCAAAGTTTCCTACCCATCAACAACTCTGCTGGGGATAAGTTATTTGATAGGCTAGGAGTGATGTGCTGAACACTAAGAAGTTTTTCAAGCTTCTCAGTGATGTCCCCAGGACCCAGCTGCTGAAGATTCTCTTTGGTAAAGCGTACCATGCGTTCAGCCCGGCCATTAGCCGAAGGGTGCCCAGGGGCAGTAAGGGCATGTCTGATACCCTGTTGTGCTAGAAAGGATTCAAAAATGTTAGATGTGAATTGAGGGCCATTGTCAGAGACAAGGACATCTGGTAACCCATGGGTTACAAACAATTTTCTGAGCTGCTTGATGACAGCATCAGTTGTGTGGATGTCATGGGAATTACCTCTAGCCATTTGGAATATGCATCTACTATAACCAGAAAATTGTGCCCTCTAGTAGGGCCTGCGAAATCAATGTGGATCCTAGACCACGGCCCCTAGGACATTCCCATTCCTGTGTGGGGGCCTTGCTCCAACTACTGGAATCTTGTTCCCTTGGTAGTCTTTAAGAGTCAGTGCTTGCTTCTGGAAATGTTTCTTCTGAATGTTGGGAAGTAGCCTGTGAATAGTGTCCCATGACACCATAGATAAGTAAGAGCCTGAGTCCACTTCCATTTGGCAAGGCTTTCCTTCAATGAACACTTTCAGGTGTACTTTTCTGCTTCTCAAGGGTGAAGAATGACCAATAGTGATTGTTTGGTGATTTCATTCTTCCATTTGCTTCTGAATTGCGCCCCATCTTTTCAATGAAGTTGTTGGGCTTAAAATCCTTTCCAGGAAATTTCTTCCTACTAGGTGGAGTTCTGGATGATTTGCAGATTCTGGCTAGGTGACCCCTTTTCTCACAAACGTAGGCAGATGGTGTCTAAGAACTTGCATTCAGTGCGGGGGTGCCCCCCCCCCACAGCCTCTGCAATAAAATTCTTGCCTCTTTCTCCCAGGGTCTTTTATTTTCTTCTCCATTCTGAGTCTAAAAATCCCTTCCTCCACCTCACTGCAATCTGAATCAGAGTCTATTTGTTCGCAATGGGCTGTTGTGGGTTTTTCCACATCAGAATGGCTTGAGGCCTGACTTGAGGCCTTGTTAATCTTTTTCATGGCCGCTGCTGAGGACTTGGTGGCTTCCGCTGAAACAGCTTCTTCAATGGCCTCTTTAAAAGTGATCTTAGGTTTCATTAACAGTTTGCTTTGTAAGACCTTATCTTTGAGGCCTAAAACAAACCGATCACGCATGGCCTCTTCTAAGTTGGTAAGTCACAAGCACCCAATATCCCTTAAACTTGCCACGAAGTCATTAACATTCGCTATCCCCTTGATCCCGACGGTAAAATTCGGTCTCTTAATGAGGCACGATACTTGTGAGGCGTAATGGGCTCTTAAAGTTTCTCCAAATCAGG
The DNA here is from genome assembly GCA_009733165.1 of Naja naja. NCBI lineage: Eukaryota > Metazoa > Chordata > Lepidosauria > Squamata > Elapidae > Naja > Naja naja. The sequence continues at coordinate 195,727,771 of CM019148.1, read as the reverse complement.
CCATTCCATTACCTTCAGTTCTACAGCTCCCGCTACGCCTTTCGCCATCTTGAAGACTGCGGACCGCAGTGTGTGAGAAAGACCGCCCTCTTCCGTCTCTCGGAATGTCGGCAGGTCGTTTCCTTCCAGGTACATCTGAAGTGATCCGCATCGATTCCCAGTCTTCACCGCGGATCGAATGGGGCTGGGGGGGTGTTCAGCGCAGCCATCTCGCTCTTCTGCTTGTCTTTCGCGTCATCTCCTCTTCAGGGAAATCCCACCTTCGTCGCCAGTGTTAAGTCTGCATGAAGAGTCAGACGCGAAAAATTCCAGCAAAGAGTTTATTCAGTGACTACAGCTCGAATGGACCCGAGTTGGCTTGGCTATGGCTGCCTCTTATAGCCTGCAGCCGTAGTTGCCAGCCAATGGGAGTGCAGAGTTTCTTCCCGCACTATTTAAACCAATACCATTTGACATTTTACAAGAACAGTTCAAATAAACCAATAACATTCAAACCTACATACATAACACAAACTTAACACTGGCGACGAAGGAGGGATTCCCCTGAAGAGAAGACGACACGGAAGACAAGCAGAAGAGCGAGATGACTGTGCTGAACACCCACCCCCCAGCCCCATTCGATCCAGCGGCAGAAGACTGGGAATCGTATGCGGATTGCTTCCAAATCTATTTGGAAGGAAACCACCTCGCTGACATCTCCGAGAAGCGGAAGAGGGTGGTCTTCCTTACGCACTGCGGTCTGGCAGTCTTCAAGATGGCAAAGTCATTGGAGGGAGCTGCAGACATGAAGGTAATGGAATGGCCTGATTTAGAAAAGCTTTTAAGAGCCCATTACACCCCACAAGTATCATGCCTCATTAAGAGACATGAGTTTTACCGTCAGGATCAAGGAGAAAGCGAAAACGTTAACGACTTCGTGGCAAGCTTAAGAGACATTGGGGGTGCATGCGAGTTTAACAGCTTGGAGGAGGCCATGCGAGATCGGTTTGTCCTAGGCCTCAAAGACAAGGTGCTTCAGGGCAAATTGTTATTAAAACCTAAGATCACGTTGAAGGAGGCCATAGAAGAGGCCTCCTCAGCAGAAGCCACTAAGTCCTCAGTGGCAGCCATGAAGAAAATTAACAAGGCCTTAAGCCATTCTGATGTGGAAAAGTCCACAACAACCCATTGCGAGAAAATAGATTCTGATTCAGACTGTAGTGAGGTGGAGGAAGGAATTTATAGACTCAGAATGGAGAAGAAAAGGAAAGACCTTGGAAGAAAGAGGCAAGACTTTTATTGCAGAGGCTGTGGGGGGGCACCCCACACTGAATGCAATTTTTAGACACCATCTGCCTACGTTGTGAGAAAAGAGGTCACCTAGCAAGAGTCTGCAAATCATCCAGAACTCCACCTAGTAGGAAGAAATTTCCTGAGAAAGAATTCAAGCCCAACAACTTCAGTGAGAAAATGGGGCGCAACTCAGAAGCAAATGGGAAGAATGAAACTCATCAAACAGTCACCATTGGTCATTCTTCACCCTTAAGAAGCAGAAAAGTACATGTGAAGGTACTCATTGAAGGAAGGCTTGCCAAGTGGAAGTGGACTCAGGCTCCTATTTATCTATGGTGTCATGGGACACTATTCACAGGCTACTTCCCAACATTCAGAAGAAACATTTCCAGAAGCAAGCACTGACTCTTAAAGACTACCAAGGGAACAAGATTCCAGTAGTTGGAACAAGAGAATTCAACATGAAGTTCAAAGGCCACACCAAACGTTTGCCCCTGACCATCGCGGACAAGGATCGCCCAAGCTTGCTGGGACTTGAGTGGTTCAATCCACTAGGCATCGAGGTGACTGGCATCAATCACGTGAGCAACTCTGAATGGGAGGAGGCCTTGAAGTCTGAGTTTCCAGAGGTCTTCAGCGAAGGATTGGGCAAGTATATGGGGACCCCTATCACTTTCAACCTAGATCCCAGGGTGCCCCCAATTCGTTTAAAGCCCAGAAGGGTCCCATTTGCTTTAAAGGAAAAAATTGAGGCACAATTAGACAAGTTAATTGCTCAAGGGGTTTTAGAGCCCACTGACCACTCCAGATGGGAGACACCCATAGTCACACCAGTCAAGGCTGATGGCTCAGTAAGAATCTGTGGAGACTATAAGGGGACACTGAACCATGCGCTGCGGCAGAGCGCATACCCAGTTCCAGTGGTGCATCATCTGTTACATTCACTTGGCAGGGGTACAGTCTTTGCCAAATTGGATCTGGCCCAGGCATATCAACAACTAACAGTTGATGATGCCACTGCAGAGGCCCAAACCATTGTGACTCATAGAGGTGCCTTCAAATGTAAAAGGTTACAATTTGGAGTAAGCATGGCACCAGGCATCTTTCAAAGCCTTATGGAAAGGATGCTCCAAGGACTGCCAGGGGTAGTGCCTTACTTTGATGATGTGTTAATCTCTGCTGAAAATGACACTCAGTTACAAGAAAGACTCAGAGAAGTTCTTACCAGATTCAGGGAAGCAGGGTTAAAAGTCAAGGAAGAAAAATGCACTCTTAGAACTGACAAGGTTGAGTTCCTGGGCTATATGATTGACAAGCATGGCATCCACTCTACCGATGCTAAGGTTCAAGCAATCAAAGAAGCTCCTAGACCTAAATGCAAAACAGATTTGCAAGCTTTCCTTGGACTCATTAACTTTTATCACGTGTTCCTACCTCAGAAGGCAACCATTGCTGAACCATTGCACAGATTACTTGATAAAAAAATCTGTTTGGATCTGGGGGAGGAAGGAACAATCAGCATTTAACAGTATTAAAAGACTAATCATGTCTGATGCTGTACTGATACAGTTCTCTGAGATTTTGCCTGTTGTATTGATTTGTGATGCATCTCCCTTTGGAGTGGGGGGGGGGTTTGAGCCACAGGCTTCCCAGCAGGAGGGAAGCCCCTATTGCATTTTACTCTCGCACTTTGACCAAAGCAGAGAGGAATTACAGCCAATTGGACAAGGAAGCATTGGCAATTGTTGCAGCTGTCAAGAAATTTCATGAATATTTGTATGGGAGAACATTTACTATTGTCACAGATCACAAACCTCTGTTAGGCATTATGGCAGGAGATAAACCTACACCTACTATCCTGTCACCAAGAATGCTGAGGTGGACTGAATTTCTTGCAGCTTATTCATACAAACTGATTCACAGGCCTGGCAGGGATATTGGACATGTTGATGCACTGAGTCGTTGTCCACTTCCTTGCCACAAGGAGGACTTTGAACCTGAAACACACACCTTTTTCCTAGAAACTGTTGCCAAGCTTCCAGTTCATGCTGCTGAAATTGCCAGAGAGACTGCCAAAGACACTTTATTGGCTCCTGTTATAGGCTGGATTAAGAAAGGTTGGCCTCTTCAAGTTCTACCTCAACTTGCCCAACCCTTTAAATCCAGGCAAACTGAATTATCTGTATTAAGAGGATGTATTTTGTGGGGTAACAGGGTGGTTATTCCTGCAAAACTACAAAGAGAGGTTTTGGAAATGTTACATAAGGGTCATCCAGGTATTGTCAGAATGAAGGGATTGGCCAGGAGTTATGTATGGTGGCCAGGTATTGACAAAATGGTTGAAAACTGGGTTGCATCTTGTCCCAACTGTCAGGTAGTCAGGCCTGCCCCACCTCGCACCCCCACACAGGAATGGGAATGTCCTAGGGGCCCATGGTCTAGGATTCACATTGATTTTGCTGGCCCTACCAGAAGGCACACCTTTCTTATCATAGTAGATGCATATTCCAAATGGCTAGAGGTAATTCCTATGGCATCCACCACAACTGATGCTGTGATCAAGCAGCTCAAAAAACTTTTTGTAACTCACGGGTTACCTGATGTTCTTGTCTCTGACAATGGCCCTCAATTTACATCCAACCTTTTTGAATCCTATTTAGCACAACAGGGTATCAGACATGCCCTTACTGCCCCTGGGCACCCTTCGGCTAACGGCCGGGCTGAACGCATGGTACAACACAGTCCTTTTAACACTTGCAAGAAGGCTCCACACCCATTTGCACTACTCAGGTGACCCTGATGACTCAAATAAACCTCCAGGGGGCCTTAACAACTCACTAAAAGAATGCAAATGACTAGCTGTCTGCAAGGAGCATAAATCCTTCCATTCCCCACCATCCAGTCAGAGCTGAAGAAGCTTCTTGGATGAGAAGTGAAATGCCTTCAAAGAAAAAACAGTCTAGTTGCCTCTTGAAAAAGCACTATTGGGACAACCATTACTGGGATGACTGAGACTCTCCATAGACATTTGTCTTGCCTCTGCATGTATGTTTTTAAGTGTACTTTTAAAATGTATATTTTCTTTTTGGAACTGGATGGTGCTAAAAATCCAATACATTAAAAATAGAGTAAAATAAAATAAAGGAACCAAATTTTGTCACAATCTACCTCTGACAATTTTATCAATATATTTTCCTTTTTAAATGAATGTCTAACCCAAATGTTGTTTTAAGAAACAGAAAGAGAACAGGTAGGAAAAATACAGGAGAATATTTCTGCATTGCCCTACTTTCAGGTGTTAGGAATGGGAAAGCAGTCTTTTGAAAGAAATATTATAAAAGAAGTGGATATATACATACAAATTGTCTGCCTAGTTTTTATTTTTAAAATGTAGCTTCTGGTAGATACAGAATGTAAAATCGAGTTTTAGTTTTTTAAAAAAGACTTAGAAGCTGAGATCAGCTCAGAGTCAAGGAATATTTTCACAAACAAAACTTAAAGAGAAGGTGCAGGGTGTGGGTGGGGAAGAAAAACCTGAGAAAGTGCCAATTAAAATAATGATCTTACAGTAAATAAAAGATTAAATCCTCTTAAAAATGTGTAGGATTCATATTAACTTTCCAAGTAATGGCGAACTCAAGCAAGATAATGAAAAACTGTTTTTTAAATTTTATTTATTTATATGTATGTGACTATATGTATCTTTCATTTGCATCAGGGTCATGCAAAGCTTCAAAGTATTTGGTATTTTATGTTATAGATATTTTGAAAATCTCCTGTTTCTTTCCCAGTTTCCAAATATTCCCTTACAAATGTTGTAGATAATGTAGAGCTGACTTCTAATCCTCCACTTGTCATGGGGTTCCCAACTCTTATTAGAATCAACCTGGTATTGACTACAATTAGGGATCAATTACTGAAGGTTAGAAATTGGTCAATCCTGACTCAGATGTCTTTAAAAGACAAATTGATAGTGGGCAACCATGGTATTTAGACTGCAACCAACCTATCAGAAGCCATATATTCTTTGGACTGCCAAAGACTGATAATTTCTGTACATTTAGCTTCCCTATGCTTCATGAAGATGGTGGAAGGGGTAGCCATCCCTTTTGAGTGCTTCTTCCACATTTTCTCCTCTGTAGACTATACAATTATACAGAAAATATAGTAGATGTCTAATGAGTTGCCACCAGTGGTGTTACTTTAATTAGTTTATTGTGATAAAAAGGGATCTAAAGAAGGTTGCTATGAAGATTTGTTATTTTAATTAAGGAAGTGAAGCAATAGAAAACTAGCATTAGACCCAATCCAATGTGCCAGCCCAAGCTTTGGTTTTAAGAGAATGATGGGAAGATGGTGCGGAGGATAGAAGAAACATGAATGGGAGCATGGAATGTGATGTCACAATACTCATAAAATATGCTATAGTAGCCATCCACAAATACAGTAAGTGTGACTCCAATTCCCAGAATTCTTAGCTATTACATTAGGGTCATTCATGCGAGGTAGGGTTAAAAAAAGTCAACATGGCTGCCACAATTGTGTGATTGAGGCCTTGCTGCCTTTTGATATGCAACACATGAGTAACATGTATAGAAAGGGATGGAGCTTTCACTTTTGTGGTATTGTCCCCCATGGATGGACCTGCACTGGGGGTTCAGAAAGTAGCTGGTCTAATACTTCTAAAGCTGCCAAGCTGTACTCTCTATTGCAGATAGGAAGAGAAATTTCAAATACAAATCCATAGGACTATTTATTGTATTTGATTTTTGTTTTTTATCTGCTCTATTACTGCAAAATAGAATGTAACGCACTGAGAAAAGTTAGCCTTAAATTGAAAGCAGATGATAATACTGCAGACCTGAAAAAAAAATTAAAAACCTGATTGGACCAGACTAGACAATTGATGAAGGCATTTCACCTGTTTAACTAAAATCCTTCGAAAGTAGGAATATCTTAAACTGATGTATAATGCACATATCTGAAGAAAGCCCGACTTGTTAAAGAAGAAGACCCAGAAGGTAGCCATCTTATGTAGTGAAACAAAAATAACAGCTTTGTGGCATCCAAAGGAGATAGACATGTGTCTAAAATACAAGCCAGAACTTGGATCCAATCAAATTTATACAACTGGTGAGAGGCAGACAATCCAGACTTCCTGAATATTTGTTCTGTTCTTTTTTCCAAGCCGGCAGACTATTACATATTGTTAAGACTACTGTTTCCAAAAGGCACAGAACCTACATTTACTTCTTAATTGGAATCAGAGAAATATATCCATTAACTATTTCTTTCCTCTGTCTCCTTGTAAATAAGCCCTGCACAACTTGTAGAGACAACACTGATAAAATTTAAAAAAAAATTGTGGATGATAAAGGAGCACCCTACCTGCCAGTTAAGTGGTTTGGTGGCCAGTAGAGTGTGGGCAACTCATGAACTGGCAGTGATGGTGAAATCTAGAATTATTGAAGGTCTTCACGGTGCATCTTTCGAAGTGGCAACAGGGATGAATTTAGTGTTTAAGAAAAACAAAAACAAAACACTGGTAGGCCACCCAAGGTTGCCTGGAAGGCCACATGTTGTGCCTTCTCTAAGCCCTCCAGTCTTAATTGTTTATCCTCAAAATCAGACCTTAAACCTGTGCCGAGGTCATAGAGCAGAAGTGTACAGTTGGTTACCCTGGGCTGATCTGTAGACAGTAAAGAAGAGGACCTAGCTGGAAATGTGTGTGAAACCTACCTAAACCAAAGGGCTTGAAACATTTTTTAAAGTCCTGGGAAACAAGATCACATTTGTAAGTGAATCAGGCAGAATCTTCATGATTCATTGGAGTGTAAGAAGGGGAAGGATGTACAGCACAGTCAGACTTGCAAGAGTCTGTTATTATAGACAATTTCAATAAAAATAGTTTAAGCCTGACAGTATCTGCCTTCTCCCTACATCAAATCCTACAGTGCAATCTCCAAAGTCTATTTCAAGGTTATTAATGAACTGTAAGTTTAATGTAATAGAAAGCAGAAATGATTAAACACATGGAAAGCAATCATTTGAACTATACAATAGACTTAATCAAATGTAAACTTAATTTAATTTTGTTTGGGCCCTAATCTTACCCTAAGTCCTTGATCCAAAGGCCTTAAGGGCCTTTTACCTCTCCAGGTCCAGCACCCTTTTCTATTTTTATCTGTGGGGATATCTAAACAGTCTTGCATTCATTTTCTTCAGGGGAGACATGATAGCAGTGTTCCAATATTTGAGGGGCTGCCACAGAGAGGAGGGGGTCAAGCTGTTCTCCAAAGCACATGTGGGCTAGACAAGGAATAATGGATGGAAACTGAACAAGGAGAGATTTAACATGGAAATAAGGAAAAATTTTCTGACAGTGAGAACAATCAACCAATGGAACAGCTTGCCCTCAGAAGTTGTGGGAGCTTCATCACTTGAGACTTTCAAGAAAAGATTGGACTGCCATTTATCAGAAATGGTGTAGGGTCTCCTGCTTAGGTGGGGGGTTGGACTAGATGACCTACAAGGTCCCTTCCAACTCTGTTAATCTGTAATCTTCCCCAGAATAATGGGTGTCAGGTACAACTTCAGTGAGAATTGGGTAAACAGACTTTCAATATGTTCCACCAAATACATGGACAGGCAGGTCATCAAAAACAAGTGGAGATTTTGTCAAAATGTGTGCCACGACATCATGATACAAACTCTGCCCCCAATATATTTGTATACAATATATTTGTATATAATTATAATATGTATATATTATAATTTACCCCCAAGGTTTCCCATGGTCAACAGAGGACTTAGTTGGGAAAAAATTTCCAGGAGGAGGAGATATTCTTTCATCTGTTTTTAAAGGCAGGGCCCTTTTCAGTGCATTTCTGTGAGATGATTCCTTGGGAGAAAAGAAAGGGAGGATATTCAAACATTCATCTTAACTACAGAATATCACCACACTTTCCTCCTTTAAAAATGTCTAAAGCAAGTCCACCCCACTTCAGAACTGGTGGAAAAAATGCAGCAGGAATTCTTAGCCCTGAAATAGATGCTGGTAGGAACTGCTGCCACTGAAATGTGCCATGTGGATTTAAGTCTGAAACAGAGTTTGTTCTTAATTGCATTTTTATTTTATTTCTTCGCTATCCTTCTGTCCACAAGTGAATTTCTTGGCTTTGATATAGTATTTGCTTCAACGTTGATTACTTTTCCTATCTTTTTTAACGCAAAATTATTGTTATCTGGAAGATCCATAAGATCACATTGTTCCTCAGGAAAATACCAACATGATCATGAGCAGGATTTCACCTTAGGTTTCAGATTAATGATTCTCTTAGGATTGCTTAAAGTCAGCATCCTATGTGAATACCCATTGGAATTTGGCTATTCCCACTACATACAAATTCTGAGCCATATGACTTCACCTTATTTACCTGGGTGTCTTCTCCATCTGTGTTAATAGGGTGCTGAAAACAAATCCTGTCCTTGCTTGAATTAAGAGCATGTACCCCATCAGACTCTGAATATATCAAGGGCTGTTATTTTCCTTGAGAACAATTTGGGATACATCCGGTTTCAGTGCCTGAAAGTATGCCAATTATAGCACAGATTGAATGGAAATCTATAATAGATGTCAAGCTCTGTTGATAGCAACAGTTTGGTGTACTAATCTCTGCCTTTCTCCAGCAAACAAAGTATTGAATGGGTTGGGGGAACAGAACTCTTTCGAAACAAGTGTTCCTTTGAAAAAAATTAACTCCTTTGAATTAAATCCAACTAAGATTGTCACAGAGAAAAAGAAAATGTAATGTTAAGTTCTGGAACTGGTGATTGGAGATATTCAAGGTTTTGTGCAAGAACACTAAATTGCACAAAGACTATGTAAGACCATTAACTCATTATAGTTATTTGATCAATACTCCTCCTCACAATGTACAATATACACTTGTACTTGGTACAAGTATTAGTGGGGCTTCTATTCAGTACAAAGTCTTTCACTGGACTTATAAGGGACTGTGCATGGGAAGGTTATTCTATTGAAGGAATTGAGAATGATGCAAAATCTGGAATCATAGAATTCAGGGTACAGAATTCCATGTCATATCCACCAATTACAAACTGAGCCTGAAGCCCCCTGAAATTTGGTTTGAACTCATAATTGCTTTTGTTTGTCCTTCATGTAATTGTCTTTTGCTATTTCTGGTCAATGCCTGTAACAATGTACTTATTTAATTCCTTTTTGTTACTATACTCATTACATCTCTTCCCTTTTCCTGATAAAACTTACTGAGTGACAGTGATGTGAACAGCAGCTTTTAGGCATCATTAGACATAGAAATATTGCAAGTTTACTATAGGTAAAAGTAACTGCTTGTTGCTCTCTGTGATGTCTCTCTGCTGGATGTTGATATCATGGGTAGCAGCTACTTTCTGCTGCTTCTTTGCTTCACTGGAGTATTCAGACAGATATCAGCTGTGTATTAGTTCCTTCTTCTGGCATGCCACATCAGGTCTCCACAGCTTTTCCCATCTTAAAGGATGGGATAGAGCTGCTGTGGGCTCCAAATAAACGAATGCTGATTGCTTCTATGCCCATCTTGTGGGCTTCTCCTAGGCTTCTTGTAGGCCACTTGTAGAACAGAATCCTTTACAGACAAGCTCTGGTATCTCTGATTCTATGATTGATTCAGCACAATTTTTCTGCTGTTCTTACAAATTGAGGAAGTGTAGGTTCCTTAGGACTTCAGGCTGTTGGAAAGATTGGTCCTTGAAGCATTTTAGAGTGGAGGATAAAAATGCAAAATGCAAGATCCATGCATGAAGCAGGTTAAAAATGCAAGTCATTTAGGCTACATATCAGTATGTAGACCACAACCTACTTCTTAGTAAGCTAGAAAAAGGTGGAATAGATAGCACCACCACTAGATGGACTCACAACTGGCTGGCAAACCGTACTCAATGAGTAGTCCTTAGTGGGTCTAAGTCTACATGGAGGGAAGTAAGCAGTGGGGTACCGCAAGGTTCTGTCTTAGGTCCAGTACTCTTCAATATCTTCATTAACGACTTAGATGAGGGAATAAAAGGGGAACTTACCAAATTTGCAGATGATACTAAGCTGGCAGGAATAGCTAACACCCAAGAAGATAGGCTTAAGATCCAGATGGATCTTGACAGACTAGAACACTGGGCCGTATCTAACAAAATGAAATTCAATGTAGAGAAAAGTAAAGTCTGGCACTTAGGCAAGAAAAACCAAAAGTACACATATAGACTGGGAGAAACCAGGCTCAATAGCACTAACTGTGAGAGGGATCTTGGAGTCTTAGTGGACAACCAGCTAAATATGAGCCAGCAGTATGCAGCAGCAGCCAAAAAAGCTAATGCAATCCTAAGTTGTATTAACAGAGGTATACAATCAAGATCAAGGGAAGTACTAATACTATAAAGCCTTAGTAAGACCACACCTTGAGTACTGCATCCAGTTTTTTTCACCACACTAAAAAAAGATGTTGAGACTCTAGAAAAAGTACAGAGAAGAGCAATCGGGGTGATTAGGGGACTGGAGGCTAAAACATACAATGAACGGTTGCAGGAACTGGGCTTGGCTAGTCTAGTAAAGAGAAGGACCAGGGGAGACATGATAGCGGTCTCCCAATATTTGAGGGGCTGCCACAGAGAGGAAGGGGTCAAGCTATTTACTAAAGCGCCTGTAGCCCAGACAAGGAATAATGGTTGGAAACTGAACAAGGAGAGATTTAACCTAGAAATAAGGAGAAACTTTCTGACAGTGAGAACAATCAACCAATGGAACACCTTGCCCTCGGAATTTGTGAGAGCACCATCACTTGAGACTTTCAAGAAGAGATTGGACTGCCATTGTCAGAAACGGTGTAGGGTCTCCTGCTTGGGCGGGGGGGTTGGACTAGATGACCTACAAGGTCCCTTCAAACTCTGATTATCTGTTATCTATCTGTTATCTGTATGGGTGTGAAGGTTTCACATACAGAGTTAGGCTACAATTTATTTTGATGCCCACACCAATTCATTATAGGGAAGCTCACCCAGTACTAATTCAGAGATGCTCGTCTATTACTATTGTCTGATGTTCACTGCAGGGCTAAATAATCTTCATTTTATCCAGTGCAGTAGTATTTGCAGGTTTTGTTGCTTTCATCAGAATGACAAATGCAATGTTGCAGCATCATACATAAATTCCTCTCTTTTTGGATCTGTGTGCGTGAGAAAGACATCACAATGCACACAGAAAAGAGGCAAGGCTTGTGTTATGAGACTGCAATGCTGTTTCTATCACTCTGTCCCCTTGATTTTGCCAACTATCAAAAAATTTAGATGTTTCATTGTGCTCTTCTGTTCCTTCCTTTTTTATATAATACATATCCATAAAGAGGGGCAAGGAGAGGCAGGGAAGGATTTAAAAAGGTCCATTATTTACTGTTTTAATGGAGATAATGTGAACATGATATTGCCTAGTCAGGTTTTTTTTAATTACCATTCTATATTGTACATTTAGGACTTTTTAGCACATGGAAATAGATCCTTCAATGAAAAATATCATTAGCCTTTTCACATGGATTTGAACAATACAAAAAAGCACTTTATTTATGGAGTGACTGAAATTAACTGCATTCTCTTCCTACTCTGTCCTAATTGTAAGCTTTATTCATTGACAGTTAAAAAAAACAGAAGCAGGAAAGATTGTTCTGCATAGTATACCTTCAACAAATATTTCATTGGATTCACACTGTGAAGTTATGGAAATAATAGAACTCAGGGCATCGCTGGAGTTAGTAATAAAGATACGAGGTTTAGTAGAATTGTTATTCAATCTGTATAAGAGGTAAAAACCACCTCTGGAGAATACAATTATCTCTGTACTTTAGAGAAATGCAGTTTAAAAGAAAGAGGGATCCAGGCAAAATTAATTATTTTTAATCAACTAGATTTTGAGGTAGGAAATTTATGCACATACAAATTTATTTCCTCTAACAATAAGTGTTTATCGGTTAGATATTGTCCAGCATTTTTGAGATATAGGGCAGCAATCAGAAAAATTAACCATTTAAATTGAGGATCATTAAAGGGGCAGGAAATGTGAAGTTCATTTGAATTCATTTTCCTCATCCAGGAATTTTTCTGGAGCCAAGCTTGGAAGGGATGATGAATTGAAAGGTTGATAAATCAAGCTTCCTGTTGAATTTAAGGGCAAATGCTCTCAAAATGAATATTATTCCCAGATTAATTTATATTTGGAGAGGAATTCCAGTTTATATATCTGCCAAATATTTGGAGAAAATAAATGATTTGCTTCTATGGGGTTATTCAGTTCTGAGAATGTCTTTGTAGAAAATACAATTACCAATTAATGATGGAGGATTTGGTTTTTCAAACCTGGAGCTATATTATCATGTCTATTGTCATGTACTTAAATACTGCATAATAATGCTTAAGAAAAGAATATTGGACTGTTTTCCTATGCTGAATTGACTTTATGGGGAAACACAAATTTAGAAATTGGGAAAAAGATGATGATACGGAATAATTGGATGGAAGTGAGGATATCTATTTTGAATCAACAGAGGACGAGGATGAATTTTTGTCATAGTTTGTGTTAACAGACAAATATCATATACCAAATACATCCCAATGGCAATATGTACAATTAGAACATTTGCTAACAACATAATTTGGATCAGCAGCATTTCTAGATGCTAGAACAATTTGTTAAATTCTTATAAATGCAACCCTATTAATAGAAATGTGGGACTCATTTATATAAAATACAGTAGGTTAAATGATGTATATATAAATGTATTAGAAAGATATATTTGAATAATAATTGCACTAGATAGGTATATGTAGAATTGTAACCACTGTTAAAATAATGTATTCCATTTTTCCTTTGTTGCATTTTCCTTTACTTTTTTAAAATTCATTTTTATACTTTTTTTCTTATTTCTTTGATAATATATGTATTTTGATCTTTGCATTTTGCTCTTGCCCTGTTTCTTTTTCATCACTATTGTAAAGCAAAAAAAAATTAAGAAAAAGCTTTCTATTGATTTTGAGGATGTGGATTTATAGCTATTGGGATGGACGTCCCACTGATGCTTTTGCTTCATTCCCATGTGTCTTTTGTTGCAACACAGCAATAAAGTTAAAACAAAATCCACGTGCATCCAACTGACAGATTGATCAAACTCATCTCTAACTATGATGTGAATGTTGTCATGGATTTTCTTTTTCTACAGAGAGTTGCACTTTTTCAATACCTTTGTTCCCTTTAACTTCTGCATCAATTTGCATTTTTTAAAATAACCATTAAACTTGATATTCAGTTTTATATGTGCTATGGTGGTGCAGTGATTATAATGCATTATTGCAGGCTAATTCTGCTGCCTGCTGGCTGGCTGCAATTTGGCAGTTTGAATCTCACCAGGCTCAAGGTTGACTCAGCCTTCCATCCTTCTGAGGTGGGTAAAATGAAGACCCAGATTATTGGGAGCAATATGCTGACTCTGTAAACTGCTTAGAGAGGGCTGTAAAGCACTGTGAAGCAGTAAATAAATCTAAGTGCTATTGTTATTGTTATATGTGTATGAGACATTTTGCCATACCAGTATTTTCCCTTAACATTTTTATACTGTATTTTTGTATTGGATTTTCCCTAGTGTAGACTTTATTTGGAGAACAGGGTCAATAGAAAAAATAATGTGTATTTCTTTGGAATGTGTACATTAGACAGTTGATCTGAAGATATATAGAGGTAGTTCTCAACTTATGCCCACAGTTGGGACAGGAACGTCTGTCATTAAATGCAATTATCATTAAGTGAGTAGTGCCCAATTTTATGAGATGTTTGTTGTTGTTGTTAAATGAATCCAGTTTCCCCCACTTTGCTTTTGTCAGAAGCCACCTGGGAAGTTCATAAATGGTAGTTATGTGATCCTGTGATGATACAGCCATTGTAAATATATGCCAATTACCAAGCACCAAATTTTGATCATGTGATTGCTGGGATGCTGCAATAATCATAAGTGTAAGGACCAGTCATTGTTTTCAGTCCTGTAGGAACTTGGAACAGTTGTTAAATGAATCATCATAAATGGAGAGCCACCTGTAATAGATTTCTGCTCATCTACATCATGTCTTTGATTTCACTGGAGCTTTTCCTTCAAGAAAGGAATTTCCAAGCCATTGGATGTGTAGTATTCCAGATATTTAAATAGAAAGATCTGCATGGCTCTATGGCATTATCCACAGAAGCCTGTGAAGTGCCAGCTATAAAATAGGGAAAGCTTGCCAGAAGTAAGAGCTGCTTAGTGTTTTAATTAGCAACAATGGAGCAATCTGAACCTGGGCTGCTCATTTTTGCTAGCTCTTTTGGAAAACAGGGCACTGTTTCGGCAGGTGTACTTACTTGACCCCAATCTTTACTTGCCACAAGTGGTGTTAATTGCTTGACACTGGGAATATCCTTCCACAATGACAATTCAGAGCATTTTCTCTCTGAATGAAATAAACCAGTTGCTGGAGAACATCCTGCACACAAGCCAAAAAGGGCATAGATTTGGGGTCCCAGCCTATTGGGGGGAAAAAAAGCATTGCTGGATTAATCCTCTCTCTCCCTTCAATCAATCGACTGATGAGAATACACAATAATGTTTGCATACTAAGTCAGATATTGATCCGTGGAGCCTAGTTTTGTCAACCCAGATTGGCAGAGACTCATCAGGTTTTCAGGAAAATTTCTTTTCCCCAGCCCTACCTGAAGAAGTGAAAGATTGAACCTGGCGCTTTCTGTATCCAAAATGTGAAAACTAATCAATTCACCGAAGTGTGACGATCAATAAAAATTAGAAAAGAAGCTACAATTTTTTTTCAGTTATTTTTATTTCCTATTACATCAGAGCTTAGGCAGTTTCACAATCAACCAAATACCACCAATTTGGGGTAGTGGTGTTTTAGAGTGCAACTTTGGCATTCATCCCACTCCATAACCATATTTCTTAGTTTAGAATATTGTGTATGCTTCTCTATTACTCCAATTTATTTCACAAAGATTAAATCTACATACAGTTCAAGTCATATTTGAATCTTGAAGAGTAAGTGACCAGAAATTGCAGGTGATTTAAACTTTCCATTCAGTCTCAAAGTTTAACATATATAACCAAAGCTGTAATTGAACCATGAACTACATAGAAGCTCTAAAATCATATTCTTAGTAGTTCTACAGAGTTCATACCTGTGCAGCAGAAATGTTTCATTGATTTTTCAGTAAAGAAGTGTAACTGCTCTTTCACCTCTTCTTTATATTATAAAGAAGAGCCACGGTGGTGCAATGGTTAACATGCAGTACTGCAGTCTTTTTCTGCTAATTGCCAGCTGCCTGTAATTTGGCAGTTCAAATCTCACCAGGCTCAAGGTTGACTCAGCCTTCCATCCTTCTGAGGTTGGTAAAATGAGGACCGAGATTGTTGGAGGCAATATGCTGACTCTGTAAACTGCTTAGAGAGGACTGTAAAGCACTGTGAAGCAGTATGTAAGTCTAAGTGCTATTGCTATTGCTATTATTGGTGACCACATTTTCATCAAAATTATTGTAACTCTTGTATTTCTGGATTTACTACATTTTATTATTATTGGACATGGTTCCATTGAAATTAATCAACTTTTGTATTTGTTGAATTGTCCTGCAGTGAGGTGTCCTGCGGCAAGTTGGCTGTTTTTTGCCATCACATAAATATACAAATATAAACAGCAAAAGCAGCAGGATGCCAGCAGTCCGTATTAAGATTAACAATATGTTTCTTTCTATGGTGCTTAAATAATTTTAAGCTGGTACTAACAGTTGATCAACTCGAGAAAATAGATTTTTCTGACATTTTTATTTGTTCATGTGCAATAGCATCTGCTCTCTAGGCTCTTTAACATGTGGGCAGAAAAATGGCCTTCAAATGTAAAGGCTGTTACCACTATACAGCCTTGGACACAAGCTAAGGAAGACAAACCAAACCAAAGGGAAAATAGCCAACCAATGTATTTGTTTGAAAGAGCAACAGCACAGAAAATTGTCTTTGCATTTTGCCATTGCATCTGTAGGTGTGGATGTCTCTGCCCATGCCTCTCTTTCTCTGTGTGTATGTGTATGGGAGTGCTTGTTTTGATGTGTAGCAAGAGATGAGAATTAATAAAGGTCCACATGTTTATTAATGATCGAGATCTGCAATGAAAAGTTGATTTGCAAGTTCACTAACTTCCCTTTTGAGCTAAGTAGCATTATGCAAAGCACCAAAGGAGAGTAAGAAGCACTGAATAGAAATTATTGGAAAAAGGAAATAAGAGGAAGCAAGAGGAAATTTCACTAAGCTCCCAAAGAATCTTTCTAAGAGGGATGCATAGGCTTCCCACTCCTGAACAGTTAAGGAGAGAGGGTCAGTGAGCAATCTTTCCCAGTTTTGTCTCCAACATTGTGGAATACCTTATCCTCTGACTTTGGGGTGCCCCCCCCATCAGATTGGCTTTTTAGAAGGCTCTGAAAACAATTCCCTTCTGAGAAGCCTTTGAGAAATATGGGACTCCCTTCTCTTTTTGTGTATGTTGTTGCTGTTTTCTGTTCATTAAGTTATGAATGCTATAGAGATGTGGAGAAGCCTATTTTCTGATGGCTCTGGCTTTTATTCTGGTATACTTCCTTATGTCAATGTGATGGGGCACTTTATGTATCAAAGAAATAGATCTAGTTTATACCAATAGCATCCAGTCTTCTTCTTTACGTCCTCTTGTCCTTGCAAATCATTCTTGCTTCCCAAATCCAGATGCATATGCTGATTTTTATTCTTTAAAACTCTCACTTTTTCTCATTATTTCTCACCAACTCCATCCAACCACCACTATTTCTTCTAACCTATTCATCCTTCCTCCATATATTTGTTTTGCAACGTGATCATCATTTGTTCAGTGAGCCAAACTATTCAATGAACTTCTTTTATACTGATCACTCACTTTTGTATTCAGTTCACATTCATTTATCACCTATTCATTTCTGAGCCCTTTTCTTTCTTTCTTTTTTCATCAGATTTGAATCTTCACTGCATTATACAGTCAAAATCTGCAGCAAATCATTGTTTCTTAGACAAAAGCACACCACGGTGTTTGTACAAATGCACACACATACATATTCAGCTCCCAAAGCAGCACATTTCTAATATCAGCCATAAGCATTCTTTATACGTTTATCTCTAAATACATAAATCAACTGAGGGGACATTGCAGATCCTAATGCCAGTTTTGCACAGTGTTTGAATTATTTGGTAAGCATTCCATTTATTTTTATGCAACCTTTACATCCATTTTATACTGCTCTTATTACACACATGTACCACCTTTATTGCATCCTACTCTATTCACTATTTAACTGCATACAATGCTCACATACAATGTTTAAAACTATTCACTTTTCATATGCTTTCTTTAAATCAACAGATGGCCATAATTTTCTTTCTCAGCTACCTATACCTATATTTCTCAATGACCTGCCAAAATGCAAAATTATCATATGAATATCCTCTGGCATTGATCTGCAGTGCCCTACCCAGAGTTTGCTCCTTATCACTTTTCATACCCTGGACTTAACCCTAATTTCTTCCCATGCCGATTTAGAAATATATCTCAAAATATATTTGATCTCAAAGTATATTTTTCGTAAGAAAGCAAAAATAGCATTTTCACATTGTCAGACATGGATATGTGGTCTTCACATATATGTTAAATAAATTGCAGAAGCGTCCAAAAGCAAAGCACAATCTTTGTTTCACATTCCTCCACTAATACCATGTACACCTTTTTGCCTAACCATTTTTCAGTATTTTTATGGCATTTATGACTCTTTGTTTTATAATTTCTTTCCTGGGTGCTACCATTCATTGCATTGTCATCAGTTCAACTCTTCAGCATTTTACTATCTTTAAATACTTCTAGTATCAATAGGGGTGGGGAGGGAGGGATATGACACCAACTATCCCCTATCTATAATGCAATCTTTTCAGAAATTCCAAGAAGATTCCACACCCATTTGTACTCTAATTTAGATGATCCTGAAGACACAGGTAAACCACTTAAGTTGCTTTAACCACTCTCAGAGAGAGTGCTAATCACCAGATGACTGCAAAGAAATATTATCCCCCCCTCCCCAACCGCCATCTTGCCAGAACTAATTCTTCTATCTCCCCACCATCCAGCCAGAACTGATGAAGCTTCTTAGATGAGAAGCAAAATGTCTTCTTCTTCATTAAGGAAAATGTCTTCTTCATTTTTGAAAAAGCACCTTTGAGACAATCATGACCTTGTTGACTGAGAATCTCCATGGACACTTCTGGCAGTGCCTCATTTCTATTTCATTTTCCAATTGTGGCATCATCTTTATCCTTCTATTGTTCAATCATTTATACCAGTTGTCCCCAATTTCATAATGCTCTGACTCTTCTCTTTTAATTTTAATGTCAATTTATCCATTTCAGCACAATCTAATTTTTTAAAAAATTATTAATTCCTTTGAGAATGTGTTATTGTGCAAATACTACCCTTGTTGCTGTCAATATATGTAATAGAATATTTAGTCTTTTTTATGTTTTCTTTTAATTATTCCCAAGAAAAACAACTCCGGTTTAAACTCTATTCGATCTTCCACTATTTCCTGTATCCAATTCCATATTTTGGTCCAGTATTTTTGGGCTTCCAGGCATGACCACCACATATGATAGAAGGTACCTTGATTCTGTTTGCATTTCCAACATGTCAGGTTTATGTTAGGGTACATTTTGGCCAATATCATTGGTGGCAAATGCCAATGATAAAACATCTTGGACATATTTTCTTTATAAGCCGCTGATCTTGTTAATGTATAATTTTTGTTCCAAATGTTTTCCCAATCTGCAAATCTATATTATGTCCAACATTTTTTGCCCATGCTATCATACTGCCTTTTACTGCTTCCTCTTCCAAAGCAACTTTTAATAAGTAATTATACATCCTTGTTATGAATTTCTGTTCGGGGCCTAATAAAATTTTGTCAAATTGTTGCAGTTCAGTGTGGATTCCGAATTCTTCCACATCTTTTTTATATCTGGTTTGCATTTCATGCTTTTTCTTCCTGCTACTATTTTATTTTTTCCTCTACTTTCTTTCACTTCTTTTCTTTTCTTTTCAATTTTTCTTTTCATTTTTCTTTTCTTTCATGTTCATTTTTTCCTGAAATTTAATTTTTAATATTATTAAAATTGGTCTGTCCCACATATATAAACTTTCATCACCAATGTATCCTTCACTGTTCTCTAAATTTATAGTTATTCCTTTGTCTCATAGACTACACATAAAACATGTATTCAAAAGAAACAAGTTTTTTTGCAAAGACACTCATTAAGCAATCACATTTCACTCACTCCTGAATTTCTGGAATGGCCCAATTTTTACTCCCTCTTTTTGTTCCCATCTATTCATTTATGATAACTACAGACCATCTTCCACCACCCCTGGATAGCATTCAATTAAAATGTTGCAACAATTTCCAAAATTCATTCTGTACTTTTTCATTATCACCATTTACTGTAATGTACACGCCAACTGCCACCATATTGTGGATTTTATATGCATTATAACAATGTAGATGGTACCTGTTCATTCTTTCTGACATACATCTTAATTCTTTTATTCACAATTAACTCAGTATCTTCATTTCAATACATAAATTTACCAACTCCTGTCTATGAGATCAGACTAACTTCCCTTGCTTTTCTAAGTCTCTCATGCTATTCAATGCAAATTAGGGCCACTGAATTAGATATCTTGCTATTTCCTGCATACAACCAACTTGGAATTATATGCAATATATTGACAGGCACTCTGAATTGAAAGTTTAAACACTAGGTTTTGCACAAATTGGTTGTAGGAACTAACGAAGAATACTGTGCAGATTTTAGCACCAGATCTTGCTCACTGTGCCCTGTGGATCTGAATGCTGAAGTCTTGAATCTGAACTTTGCTCAGTAATGGCTTCCACAGAGTGGCTATGATTTGACTATCTCAAACCTATAAATCTCTCTAAGATGCAGCAATTTTCTATTGCATACATTCATGAAACCTAAAATATTTGCTGAAAATAAGTACTTTTTGAAAGATAAGGTAATTTCTGCTAGGGATGAAGACAACTTCAAAACTTTGTTCCTCTATGTTTTTCATTAATGGCATAATACACTTATTATTTCTTTTCAGATTATTCATTGTAGGTTCACACCTGCACTCAAACTGCCATCTTCTTTTGGGGAGGAAAAAAAAAGAAAATTTCACTAAATATTTCCTTTTTTTTTTTTATAAGAAGTTTTATTTTTCCAAAAACACAAACATAACAAACAAACATACAACACATAGATCCATATCAATTTCAAGTATGTCGGTCGGTCAAAAATCACAGTGCCTACCCCTCATTATTCATACTCAATATTACAAAAAGGAAAAGCTATAATCATTATTATTAATCCTTTATCATATTATAATCTCTATATTGTTTCAACAGTTCTATCTATCTTTATATTCCCAAAATACATTACCAAACTTTTTGTCTAACCATTGGTAGAACATATTCCATATCTTATAAAACTGCTTTTCTTCTTGATCCCTAATTTCAAATGTTAATCTACTCATTTCGGCACAATCCAAAATCTTCTTAATCACTTCCTCCTGCGTAGGTGTCTTATCATTTCTCCAGTTTTTAGCAAATACAATTCTAGCGGCTGTCAATACATTAACAATCAGATATTTCAGTTCTTTGTTAAATGTCTCTGGCACAATTCCCAACAGGAATATCTCAGGTTTCAAGTCTATATGTTGTTGTGTCATTTTTTCCAACCACATGTGGATTTTAGTCCAGTATCTTTTAGCATCAACGCAAGTCCACCACATGTGGTAGTAGGAGCCAGGTATCTGATGACATTTCCAACACTTATCCGATTTATCCTTGAACATTCTTGCAATCCTTCTCGGGGATAGGTGCCACCTAAAATTTCACTAAATATTTCCTGTTGTCCATGTGTGAAATTTCTGCTACCTATGTAGAAATTCTAAAAGCATAAATACAAAACCTTAGATCTGGTCTGTAACTGTCTCATGTAATAAACCTCTGGAACTACATGTTGCAGCCATAATTTCAGTCCACTCCATTAAAAACCAATGCCATAACATATGTTATAGAATTGTCTATCTGTCTATCTCCTTGTCTCTAAATAGGTGGAAATTAAAGAAGTGAACACCCTTGCTTCCAAGATTGATACTTTTGGAACAAGATCAGTTCCAAGCACTAAGTACTCGTCTTTACTTCTGACATGTCAGCCACAGCTCATCTTTTTCATATTTTTCAACTCTCTCTTACATTGTATCAATATAGGGAAGAACAAATAGCGTTCAGAATTTGTTGGAGGACAATTCCATGAAGGTGATCTAGTCAAGCCAAATTGACAGGCTCTCTACTTCTTGATGTGCTTCTGGCTTCAGTTCTTCTGAGGATTGACTGCTCCTTTTCTTTTGTTGCTATTCTTTGTTCGGTAAGCCACTGAGATTCTCAACACTTAACAGCTTTTCATCTGTGAGCATGTAATGTTCATTTAGTTCTGTCAATTTCATTAGCTGCCATCTCAAATACCATACACGTATAAGCTGGCATCAAAAACTTTCCTTGTTCAAATGATACATTATGTGTGTCACAGTCAGTTTGCTAATTTAAGCCAGATCACTGCTTCTTTTTTGACAGCTGCAACAACTTGGGGGATAAATTGCTAGCCTTCCCAATGAATAGCTACACAAACAAAGATATTTTAAGTTCACTCCTAAAATTCATCTGTGCTGATGCAGTATGATGTTGACATTTCACAGAAGTGTATATGTGTATAAGTAGTATGTTTGTAACATAGAACCTATAGCAAAAGCTGAAGCTGTTTTTTAACACAGATATTATCTTGGGTTTAAGAAGCAGTTTCCCTAATGAGTCTGGAATGGAAAGTTTTAGAAGGGCTCTAATGGGTCCTTGTAAACATCTGGGCCTATCCAGTATGAAGAACAAAGAATGTAGAATTCAGGTGCACATGTGTCCTTATTCCCATAAAATAAATACTTTATGTAAAAATTTAACATTCAAGGAAAACAGTGCTAGCCTGGTCTGTTAAGGCAAGTTTATGTATGCAAAATGTTTATTTATATATTTGGTATGGAGGAGTAGAGAGACAGGTGATCATGTGATAACATAATGAGAGAGTTGGAAGGGACATTGGGGGGCTTCTAGTCCAACCCCCTGCCCAAGCAGGAGACCTTATACTGTCCTGGAAATATAGCTGTCCAATCTCTTCTTGAAAACCTCCAGTGACGGAAAAGCCACAACTTCTGGTGGCAAGCTGTTCCACTGATTAATTTTGGAATGAATAGAATTCTCTTTAATTCTACGTTAAATCTCCCACTGATTAATTGTTCTCACTGTCAGGAAGTTTCTCTTTAATTCCAGGTTGAGTCCCTCCTTGATTAGTTTCGATCCATTGTTTCTTGTTTTGCCTTCTGGTGCTTTGGAGACTAGGTTGATCCTCCACTCTTCTTTGTAGCAGAGCCTCAAATATTTGCAAGACTGCTGTCATGTCCCACTGTATATACACTGTATATACACTATATATGCCTGTATATAGAGGTAATGCTCAACTTAGTTACAATGGTGCTGAAAATATAACCAATCCTCATACTTATGACCATACACAACACCCCTGAAGCCATGGGAACAAAATTCAGGCCCTTGTAGAGTCCGGGTCATTTGATTCACAGTGATGTGATACTATAAATGTCTCACCCTGTGAATTCTACTTAAAGGCAAATTTACATTCTACTAGATGTTTAAAGTAGCATTTCCTAGACACACCCTTTTAAGAAACTGTTTTTTTACAAAACAAATAATATTTGAGGTTTGCTTAAATCATTATAGGAGATTTAAAAATATTTAAGGCAAGAAATTAACCATGGGCATATTATGTTAGGTGTAATATATAAAAGGGCTCCCTGAGCTCAAAGGTGAAGCCATCTGCTTCACTTAAAAAAGGTGACATATATGGATCTTTTGTCCATCAAATCGGACATAAATAATCCATATGTCTTGGTTGTTTCTTTACCAATATGGGAGGCTTGCCTGTGCATAACTGCCACTTCAAGACTGAACTTGGCTATATTTTTTCATTGGGCTCTGCTAGTGAGACTTACCTAGCACCCATAACAGACACCTATGTTAAATTTGCATGAAGAGTCAGACGCGAAGAGCTTCAGTGAAGAGTTTATTAAGTGACTACAGCTCGAATGGACCCGACTTGGCTGGGCTACAGCTGCTTCTTATAGCTAGCAGCCATAGTTGCCAGCCAATGGGAGTGCAGGGTTTTTCCCGCACTATTTAAACCAATCCCATTTGACATTTTACAAGAACAGTTCAAAATAAACCAATAACATTTAAACCTACATACATAACACCCCTCCCCACTAGGTTCAGTCCATACCAAACCCCAACCTATCTAATGTATTCTTTTAAATAGGTGGGGCTCTTGCGTGTACGTTGAGACCTTCGTGGTTCAGAAGTTTTACATTCTCACCCAGTGAGAGAGGAAATGTGTCTGCTGACATTTCCCCATTGGGACTCCCTGTGAAAGAAGACCCTGTTTGACTGTTAGAATCTGGTCTCTCCTCCCAACCCATCTCCAGCCCAATGTCAGCACCCAAGTCAGGTAGTGATGTACAATCTTCCACTTCTAAGGATGGATTTTGGCATTGTGACAGGTTTAGGGATGGTTCCTGTCGTAATGGCTTGTTACACATGGGGTTGATTCTTGCTTGCTGATTTTCCTTCTGTTCCTCCCCTTCCCCCCTAGAATTGACATCAGGTGAGGGAACTAGAGAGAGACAAGGGCGATGTTCCTTGGAGAACCTGGATCTAAGTTGATCAATGTGCCTGCTCCAGAGGAGTCCATCCTCTGTTTGTACCCTGTAAGAACGAGGGCCTGTGATCTGAGTTATCTCAGCAGGAATCCACAAAGGTTCACCTAAGAGGTTCTTAGCATAAACAGAATCACCCACACTGAATGTGCAAACTTTGGAAGTGGAATCTAGTGGTGCGTTGGGTGCGTAAGTGGGATGAAGGCGGTCAAGGGAAGACCTAAGTTTCCTACCTGTGGGAAAAAGATTGACAGGCTAGCAGTTTAGCAATAGTAATTTAGCAATAGCAAGCATGAGAATAGGGATGTGGTTTTATCTGCTACATGTTACAATAATATTATGCTTGCTTAAGCACAAGATGAACTTGTTTGTACATTCATGTGACTAATTGTGTAAGATGTAGGAAGGAGCTAATAAAAGAGTGGTCTCAACATGAAGTGGGGGTCACTCATCCCGAGAACCTGGTCTCTGCCTATTTATTTTCATGAGTGTCCGGCATCGCTACAAGTGGTGACCCCGACGTGATCTGATTATGGTCAGGTACATATCCCCCTTCTATATTGCTCACCAGGAAGGTATATGAGCTCTCATCAGTTCTGCTGGTCAGAACTGATCACAGTGCAGTATGGGAGGAAAACTCTCTAGGGTGCAGGAACAGCATATCCAGGAATTAGAGAAGTTAGCGGACTCTGTTAAAAGTGTTGGGATTAAGATCCACAGAAATGACATTAGAAAGTTACTAATATATCTATGGCAACAATTCCCAAGCTACCCCGAGGCAGGTAGTCTGCAGGTATCAACATGGAAGAAAATTGGGAAAGCCATGCATCAAGCACCCAGGGCTCCAGCAGGGCAGTTGGTGGCGTGGAGAAAATTGATGGAGATTTTAATTACACATGAAAATCCTATGGAATTGACATCTTTAATAGGGGAAGAGTTACCCCCATATTCTCCTCAAGTAGTTCAGCCAAAGGAGGAGAGTAAATCACGGTGTGGTGGGCTGCCTCAGTCATTAGACCACCCATCAGCACCAGAGTTTTCTCCCCCCGCCCACTGAACATTAACTCCGACAAATGGAAGGATTGGGGGGAAAGGGATTAGTATCGCCTATCCAGCAAACTATCTTGGAAGGGTTAGAAAAGGGACAGTTTGGGTTAGAAGATGTGGAAGGGTTGGAAGCGTTCCCTGTTCAAGTACAAATGGATGCACACCTGAATCCTCAAAGGATTTGGAAGCCGGTCCCTTTGAGTGCATTAAAACAGATAAAACAGGCAACTGCCGATTATGGCATACATAGTCATTATACCAAGGCTTTGTTAGAAGCTTTGGGATTGGGGAATCTTATGATACCTGCAGATTGGAAGGCTTTATTTAAAATGCTACTTACTCCCTCCCAATATGTAGTATTTGACTTTCACTATAAGCAACAAGCCCTTGCCAGAGGGACAGCACAAATTATTCCAGATCAAATCTATGGGTCAGGGCAATTCACTGCAGTAGATCAACAGAAAGATTTGCCTGATGAAGCTTATCCAATTATTATTTTGGCCGTCTTTGTGGCATTAAGTAAAGTGGAAGGAAAAGAAGGAGGAAAGAGTTTTGCTAACATCAAGCAACAAAATGGGGAAAATTATGGAACTTTTATCGATAGGTTAAAACTAGCCATTGAGCGACAAATTAATAACCCACAAGTCCAAGAGGAGTTGCTTTTAAAACTAGCAGTTGAAAATGCAAATGTGGACTGTAAGCGACTGTTAACACCATTGGTGGCATCCGGTCAGCATTAGATTTAGCTCAACTTCTAGAGGCAGCTGCGAAAGCAGGTAGTAATGTTTACAATATGGAGTATACTCAAAATGCAGCAGGGGTTCAAGTGCTCCACATCATGCTTCTGCCTCTAAAAGTCTTAAAAGATCTGTCTCTTTATCTTCTATGCTACCATATGGTTTGTTCCTTAAGATTTATGCCTTCCCCAATTTAACTGAGAGATTTATTGTGGGAATGATCAGTGTGTGTGTGTAAACCTCAGAGTTTTGTTTTCCTCTGTGTCTTTGTGTGTGGGTATGTGTGCGCGTGCACATGTGTGTGTCTAAGACTTTGTGTGTTCTAGAGGTAACTGTTGCAACTGTTAAGTGTCTCTGATCCCTTCGGATATTAATTTTAAATTGTTAAGAATTAAAAACACTGAGAGATTGTCTTCTTCTGGTCTGATCTGGCCAATTGGACCGGATGAGGAAGAGTTAAATTTTCTCTCCTCTCTGTGCTTTTAAGAAAAACCCAGGGTTATTAACGAATGTTCTAAGCTCATTTACAAGAAAAGTTTCATCCTTGCATTTACTGTGTGTTTAAATGATTTTATCTGTTCATCCTTTTCCTGAAGCATTTGAATTCAGTTTTTTTCCTTTTCTCATCTGTTGTGTCTCCATTTTGTTGAAACTGATTTATCTGTTTAGTAACTGCAATACTGATGTGTTATTTTTCTTTCTCCTAAACCATACCTGCAAGCTATCTCCAAACCCCTCTTTAATCCTTTTAAGACAAAAACAATGCCACCACAAAATCTGCACAGCGTGCTGAATTGGCCGCTGCAATTTTGGCATTTCAGCTTTTTCTAAAGTCCCATTAATTTGATTCTTGATAGCTTGTATGTTTCTCAAATTGTTTTAACAATATTTGGCTCATACCTATCGCCATCTATTGAACCTGATTTATTGGCATTATTTTGTACTCTGCAGTCCCTAATTGCAGAACGAAATTATCCATTTTTTGTCACTCATATTAGGAGCCACCAACCTTTCCCTGGTGTGCTCCAAGAAGGTAACAATAGGGCAGACGATGCAGCCGCGCATTTGATCTTGCCTTTACAACCTGTAACACCTTGGGAAAGCCACTCATACTTTCACCAAAATACAAAAGCGCTCATTAAACAATTTGGTATTTCTGCTGCTGAGGCAGCGACCATTCGGCAACAATGCCCCACTTGTAGTCAGCAGGCTATTGCTATTCCTATGGGAGTCAACCCCAGAGGCATACAGGCCTGCCAAATATGGCAAATGGATGTTACCCAATATGCTCCTTTTGCCCCCTGGAAATATCTACATGTTTCCGTTGATACATTTTCAGGGTTTATTATGGCCACTCCTCAGAGAGGCGAAGCCTCTAAACATGTGCTCAATCACTGTATTCGAACCTTTGCATCGTTGGGGCCCAAAAGAGCTAAAACTGATAATGGTCCTGCGTACACAAGCTCTGCCATGTCAGAGTTTTGTAATCGATGGGATATTATTCACAAATTTGGAATACCTTACAATAGCCAGGGCCCAGCCTTGGCAGAGTGTGCTAACCAGACACTTAAACATGCACTCAATCGAAATTTGAAACAGGGGAAAAATCCCCCTGGCCTCCCAGCGATACAAAATACCCTGAACCTATGCTTATATACTCTGAATTTTGTTAATCTAACCAGCCACCCGCTAACTACCGCTGTAGAGCGCCATTTTTCCTCTCCCTCTTCTGCAGATTTACCCAAACCACAGGTGTACTATCGTTGCCTACCTGACTTGACTTGGAAAGGGCCGCCGATCTCATCACCTGGGGCGAGGTTATGCAGCCATCCAACTACCTGACAGAGTGCTTTGGGTTCCTACCAGACACTCCAGACCCTACCTTGTGAAGTAACCTTGAGCCACAAGCCACAGCATTTGGCGGAGATGTTTCCTGTACTCCTGTGCCTTCTGGTCTCCTCTGCTGTCCTGCTTGCCGACCCTGTTCCACATGCCTCCTTCAAGCTAGGAACTGAGGAAGTCACCTGGTTGACCTTGTCCATCTGGACCTCTCAGCCCTCTACTGTCTCCATCCACTGCCCCGTTGCTCGCCCAGTATGCAGCACCTATCAACTCGTGCCACAGGATAATGTATCAGAACAAAATCTCTTCACCATGAGCAGTGAGGATGAAGATGATGACACCACTGACCAGACCCTTGAAGACATCTCCTTGCACAAAACACCCTTCGCACCCCTACGAGGAAGAAGGAGACGACTATCTTTGAAAAACAAAACAGAGGAGATGTTGCTATAAAATCATTAATTGCTTTTGTTAGCCATTAAAACTTGTGTGTGCAGGCTTCTGTAAAAGCTGAACCACATACAAGGAAATTAGCAGCGGAGAATGTAGCTGCACTGTCTGTCTGTTTCAACATATCCTGTTCCAACCACATAACCACAAACTGTAACCTTTTACTTGCTGCTTGCACAAATTTTGCAGCTACATTTATGGACAAATGTACTCATAGTATGCTCTACTAACCCCGCCTATACTCAGGCAAAGCTGCAATTTTTAATTGTACTCGGGATTGTGAATGTATACAGCATAACCTGACCTGTACAAAGGGTGATATAATCACAGGAACAAAAACAACATCCTGTAGGCTGACAACAGGGAAGTTTCTTAATGCACACATGTGCCAGGTAATAGGAATGATAATCACACAGGCTAATGCTACATGGGCGGTGAACAAATTATTGCCTTTGTATTTAGGAGAAGTGTGGTGGCTATGTGGACATAACGCATACCCTGAAATCCCTGGAGGGTGGTTTGGGACATGTACTTTAGGATGGGTTTCGCCGGCAGTTTGGGTGAATCAAAGTTTGCCTAGTAGGATTACGACTGCGTAACAAGAGAGAAGTTCCATCTTTGGACTCGGGTTAACTCTGGGAGGGAGTTGGTCTACTCAGTTAGCTAGAGGATTACAACCTAATCTAGGGGCAGCCATGAATTACCGGGATCTACATAAACTTAACAATTGGACAACTCATATGTTCAATTTTACAATAAAAACCCTTAAAGCCATCAATCAAGAAATGCAAGAGATTAGAACAGTCGTACTGAAAAATAGATATGCTTTGGATTATCTTTTGGCCGCTAAAGGAGGGGTTTGTGCATTGCTAGGCGCTATGTGTTGTACTTATATCCATGACAACGGCCCCAATATCATTCATACCATTCAGCATATGGAGGATATGATAAAACATAATCCGCTGGTGACGCCCGCAGGAGAACATGCTATGGACATATGGGGAGCCTTGTGGTCATGGCTACCTAGCGGGTGGATGGCAGGATTTGTAAAAATATTGATCCTAGTGGCTGGATTGTTAGTGGGGGTATGTTGTTGCCTGCAATGTTTTCCAAATTTAATAAGTATGGTAGCTACTTGTTTAAAGAAAAGTTTAAAGAAACCGGCTTCACAGGAAAAACTTTACCAAGATATTAATATGTCCGAGGATGTTTATGTGGAACCCCGTAAAGCATTGCAAGTCAGTGAGGAGGAGGACAGACGGTCCACAGTGGTGCTGGAGGAAAATGAAGAATATTTAGATTTAACCATTCTGCAGTAATAAATAAAAAAGGGGGAGATGTGGGAAAAAGATTGACAGGCTAGCAGTTTAGCAATAGTAATTTAGCAATAGCAAGCATGAGAATAGGGATGTGGTTTTATCTGCTACATGTTACAATAATATTATGCTTGCTTAAGCACAAGATGAACTTGTTTGTACATTCATGTGACTAATTGTGTAAGATGTAGGAAGGAGCTAATAAAAGAGTGGTCTCAACATGAAGTGGGGGTCACTCATCCCGAGAACCTGGTCTCTGCCTATTTATTTTCATGAGTGTCCGGCATCGCTACACCTACCCATCAACAACTCTGCTGGGGATAAGTTATTAGATGGGCTAGGAGTGATGTGCTGGACACTAAGAAGTTTTTCAACCTTCTCAGTGATGTCCCCAGGACCCAGTTGCTGGAGCTTCTCTTTGGTAAAACGTACCATGCGTTCAGCCCGGCCGTTAGCCAAAGGGTGGCCAGGGGCAGTAAGGGCATGTCTGATACTCGGTTGTGCTAGATAGGATTCAAAGAGGTTAGATGTAAATTGAGGGCCATTGTCAGAGACAAGAACATCAGGTAACCTGTGGGTTTCAAATAGTTTTCTGAGCTGCTTGATGACAGCATCAGTTGTGGTGGATGTCATGGGAAACACCTCTAGCCATTGGAATATGCATCTACTATAATAAGAAAGGTGTGCCCTCTAGTAGGACCTGCAAAATCAATGTGGATCCTAGACCATGGGCCCCTAGGACATTCCCATTCCTGTGTGGGGGCGTGAGATGGGGCAGGCCTGACCACCTGGCAATTGGGACAAGATGCAACCCAGTTTTCAACCATTTTGTCAATACCTGGCCACCATACATAACTCCTGGCCAATCCCTTCATCCTTACAATACCAGGATGACCCTCATGTAACATTTCCAAAACCTCTCTTTGCAGTTTTGCAGGAATAACCACCCTGTTACCCCACAAAATACATCCTCTTAATACAGATAATTCAGTTTGCCTGGATTTAAAAGGTTGAGCAAGTTGAGGTAGATCTTGAAGAGGCCAACCTTTCTTAATCCAGCCTATAACAGAAGCCAATAAAGTGTCTTTGGCAGTCTCTCTGGCAATTTCAGCAGCATGAACTGGAAGCTTGGCAACAGTTTCTAGGAAATTCAGTCCACCTCAGCATTCTTGGTGACAGGATAGTGGGTGTAGGTTTGTCTCCTGCCACAATGCCTAACAAAGGTTTGTGATCTGTAACAATGGTAAATGTTCTGCCATACAGATATTCATGAAATTTCTTAACAGCTGCAACAACTGCCAATGCCTCTTTATCCAATTGGCTGTAATTCCTCTCTGCTTTGGTCAAGGTGCGAGAGTAAAATGCAATAGGGGCTTCTCTCCCACTGGGAAATCTGTGGCTCAAAACCCCCCCCACTCCAAAAGGGGATGCATCACAAGTCAGTACAACAGGCAAATTCTCAGAGAACTGTATCAGTACAGCATCAGACGTGATTAGTCTCTTAATACTGTTAAATGCTGATTGTTCCTTCCTCCCCCAGATCTAAACAGACTTCTTATCAAGTAATCTGTGCAAAGGTTCAGCAATGGTTGCCTTTTGAGGTAGAACCATGTGATAAAAGTTAATAAGTCCAAGGAAAGCTTGCAAATCTGTTTTGCATTTAGGTCTAGGAGCTAAGTCCAATTTGGCAAAGACTGTACCCCTGCTAAGTGAATGTAACAGATGATGCACAACTGGCACTGGATATGCGCTCTGCTGCAGTGCATGGTTCAGTGTCCCCTTATAGTCTCCACAGATTCTTACTGAGCCATCAGCCTTGACTGGTGTGACTATGGGTGTCTCCCATCTGGAGTGATCAGTGGGCTCTAAAACCCCTTGAGCAATTAATTTGTCTAATTGGCCTCAATTTTTTCCTTTAAAGCAAATGGGACCCTTCTGGGCTTTAAACGAATTGGGGGCACCCGGGGATCTAGGTTGAAAGTGATAGGGGTCCCCATATACTTGCCCAATCCTTCGCTGAAGACCTCTGGAAACTCAGACTTCAAGGCCTCCTCCCATTCAGAGTTGCTCACGTGATTGATGCCAGTCACCTCGATGCCTAGTGGATTGAACCACTCAAGTCCCAGCAAGCTTGGGCGATCCTTGTCCACGATGGTCAGGGGCAAACGTTTGGTGTGGCCTTTAAACTTCACGTTGAATTCTCTTGCTCCAACTACTGGAATCTTGTTCCCTTGGTAGTCTTTAAGAGTCAGTGCCTGCTTCTGGAAATGTTTCTTCTGAATTTTGGGAAGTAGCCTGTGAATAGTGTCCCATGACACCATAGATAAATAGGAGCCTGAATCCACTTCCATTTGGCAAGGCCTTCCTTCAATGAATACCTTCACATGTACTTTTCTGCTTCTCAAGGGTGAAGAATGACCAATGGTGATTGTTTGATGAGTTTTATTCTTCCCATTTGCTTCTGAGTTGCGCCCCATCTTTTCAATGAAGTTGTTGGGCTTGAAATCCTTTTCAGGAAATTTCTTCCTACTAGGTGGAGTTCTGGATGATTTGCAGACTCTTGCTAGGTGACCCCTTTTCTCACAACGTAGGCAGATGGTGTCTAAAAACTTGCATTCAGTGCGGGGTGGCCCCACAACCTCTGCAATAAAATTCTTGCCTCTTTTTTCCAGGGTCTTTCCTTTTCTTCTCAATTCTGAGTCTATTATTATTATTATTATTATTATTATTATTATTATTATTATTATTTATTTAGACTTGTATGCCGCCCTTCTCCCGAAGGACTCAGGGCGAACATAAAAGAACATATACAATAAAATAATTAAATAAAAACAAGTCCAAATTACAAAAAAAGCTAAAAGCGATAAAATTACAGAATAAACAACTATTAAAACTACCCACCCCCATGGTCAATCTAGGCCGGCCTGCTGAAACAGCCAGGTCTTCAGGTCTCGATGAAAGGAGCGGAGATCAGGGGCCAAACGAAGATCCGCAGGAAGCTGATTCCATAGGGTGGGCGCTCCCACAGAAAAGGCCCTAGCTCTGGGAGCCGCCAGCCGACAATGCCTGACCGACGGTATTCCCAGGAGGCCCCTCCTATGGGAGCACATGGGGCGATTGGACTGTGATGCGGGCAGGAGGCGTTCCCACAAGTACCCTGGACCCAAGCCATTTAGGGCTTTATAAGTTGTTACTAACACCTTGAAGGAAACCCGGAAGGCAACCGGCAACCAATGCAAGTCGTGCAGGAGGGGTGTAACATGGGAGTATCGGGATACCCCCATCACAGCCAGCGCGCCACATTCTGCACCAGCTGCAACCTCCGAGTAATCCAAGGGTAGCCCCATGTAGAGAGCATTGCAGTAGTCGATTCTGGAAGTGACGAGCGCATGGGTGACCGTTCGAAGGGCATCTCGGTTCAGGTAAGGGCGGAGCTGGTGAACCAGCGAACCTGGGCAAAAGCCCCCTGGCCACAGCTCCCACCTGCTCCTCCAAACTGAGCTGTGCATCCAGGAGGATGCCCAGATTCCTCGCCCTATCCACGGGGGGTAACACCTCCCCCATGACCAAAGATGGCACATCCACTGAACACCGAGATGCGGTAAGAACAGCCACTCAGTCTTGGCGGGTTGAGCCTGAGCCTGTTACTCCCCATCCAGGCCTGCACCGCCTCCAGGCACCGGGACATCACCGAGAGAGCATCACTGATCTGGTCTGGGGTGGAGATATACAACTGGGTATCATCCGCATATTGATGATACCTCACCCCGAAACCATGGATGATCCAAGCGGTTTCATGTAGATATTAAACAGGAGAGGTGAGAGAACCGACCCCTGAGGTACCCCACAGATAAGGGGCCTCGGGGAGGATCTCTGCTCTCCTGTCAACACTGACTGCGAACGGTCCGAAAGGTAAGAGGAGAACCACCGTAACACGGTGCCCCCACTCCCAACCCCAGAGCCGTGCAGAAGGATACCATGGTCGATGGTATCGAAAGCCGCTGAGAGATCTAAAAGGACCAGGACAGAAGAAAAACCCCTGTCCCGAGCCCTCCAGAGATCATCCACCAATGCGACCAATGCTGTCTCGGTGCTGTGTCCGGGCCTGAAGCCCGATTGGTACAGGTCAAGGTAATCAGTTTCCTCCAGGAACAGCGGAAGCTGCTGAACCACCACGCTCTCAACAACCTTCGCTAAAAAGTGAAGGTTGGAGACTGGATGATAGTTATTCAAAACGGTTGGGTCCAGAGCAGGCTTCTTAAGGAGGGGTCTCACCACCGCCTCTTTCAAGGTGGCGGAAAAAAACCCCTCACTCAAAGAAGCGTTGATAACTGCCTGGAGCCAACCGCGTGTAACCTCCCTGGAGGCATAAACCAACCAGGAAGGACATGGGTCCAATAAACACGTGGTGGAAGACAGCCTCCGCATGATCCTGTCCACTTCATCCAGGGAGACAGAGTCAAACTCAACCCAAATAGGATCCACAAGACTCATCGCCACTCCATCGTCAACATCCTGCCAGTCGGAGTCCAAGCCAGCCCGAATCTGAGCGACCTTATCCGCCAGATGTAAACTAAAATCCTCTGCTCTGCCCGCAGGGTCCCTTCCCTCCCTCAGTTGCAGGAGGGAGAGTGACCCTAAACAGGGCAGCAGGGCGATCATCGCGCGATCAGAGTGGAGAAGTAAGCACATCTCGCTGCTCTAATTGCTTCCAGGTAAGTCCTAATATAGGCTCTTAGCTGGAGACGGTCAGACTCAGAGCGACTAGTCCTCCACCTGCTCTCTAGGCGCCTCTGCCTTCATCCCCAAGGAGGAAACGGGGTCACGGCAGGAAGAGGCCGCAAGGGACAACCCGGTCGAGCTGCGAGGCCGCCTCTTGCCAGGCAGCCACCAAAGTCTCGGCCGGGCTGTGGACAAGGGAGGTGGGCAAGAACCCCAGGGCCGTCTGAAACCTCTCCAGGTCCATCAGGTGCCTGGGGCGGAACCATAGTATCGGCTCCTCCTCCCAGCAGCGAGGAGCAGCAGATTGGAAGACCAGCCTCAGGAGATAATGATCTGTCCATGATAGGGGTAGAATAACTGGAGATCCACCCCCCACTGCCCCGAGATAAAAACCAGGTCGAGCGCGTTCCCCCCCTCATGGGTGGGCCCCTGAATCACCTGGGTCAGGTCCATGGCTGTCATGGATACTAAGAACTCCCAAGCCAAACCAGACGCCATCCCCAGGGAGGGCAAGTTGAAGTCCCCCAGAACAATAAGTCTGGGAAACTCCACCACCACCCCCGAGAGGGCATCCAGCAGCTTGGGAAGGGCTGTTGCAACGCAGCTGGGGGACAGGTACGTCAGCAACAGGCCCAACCAACCACCCGGGCCCAACCTCAGAAGGAGGGACTCGCAACCGCCAATCTGCGGGACAGTGGCCTCCCTTGGAAACAGAGTCTCCCTTATAACAATAGCTACTCCTCCACCCCTTCCCTGGGCTCGTGGCCAGTGCAATACCCAGAAACCTGGGGGACATAGATCACACAGAGGGACACCTCCCTCAGGCCCCAACCAGATACACGCCAGATCCGCAGCCTCCTCCTCAATGAGTTCATGGAGGAGGGGAGCCTTATTAGCTACGGATCTGGCATTTACATACACCAGCCTGAGCCCAGGGACCACACGACCCAGAGGGTCAGAGCGCACCACCACTCGTAAATAGCGGGGGCGCGCTCCCAATACATGATATGGCCCACTGTCTCGTCCACCCCTGCCATAACCAATCGCCCTGGGGATTGTTAATCCCACCCTACTTGATGCGGACCCCGTGGCCCCTCACCCCGCCCCTCCACTATGAGACCCCCCACCGGCCCGGGCAAACCAGACTCTACTGAAAGAGGCAGAGCCGCCTCCCTCCTCCCTAACCCATTAAAACAACGAATTAAAAATTTTAAAAGTCGTCCCTTTCCCAATTTTAAATTTAACCCCTTGGCTGCGTCATGACACCTCTTGGGATCCCAGGATCCGTCATTGAGGTAAGCTGTCGATAACCCCATGGGCCAATTCATGGACAAGGACGCAGTCCTGAAGGCCCATAACTCCGCTGGCGAGTAAACCACCATAAACAGTAGATCACAAATCCATAATGGGTAGAATGAAAATGTCATGGCAAAAAAGGTGATAGATGTTGCACTGATGTCAGGAGTGCCTAGGTGGAGAATAAATGGTCCAGGTATCAGTATCCAAAAGTCCCACACCACAACAGGCCTCTCACACCTGTTTGGGCCAGAGTCACAATAGGCAGCACACCGCTCTCTCACCGCGGTGGTCGGGGTGAAATTGGAACTGATGGCTCGATGGTTCCACCCCTCTATTCTCTCACAGTAAAGGGGGTAGTCCACCCATTGTCCTCACACCACAATGGGACCCAACCTGAAACCGCATCCTGAAGAAAGAAGAAGTCGAGATGGATGAAAGACCATGGCGGCTGGAACAAAGATGACGCTGCACCGACAAAAGTGCAAATAAGGGAGTCCAGGCAACCCAGGGGTAGCCAGAGACAGACATAGTAGACGAGCCAAGAATAGTAGAAAAAATAGGCAGTCAAGAGTGGCACAAAAAATAGGCAGGAGGACCAGGGAGAAAATCCAAGGATAGCATAGCTGTTAAAATCGCCAACGGCCAAGATCCAGAGATGAAAAAACCGGCCAACCGTGGGGGTCTTGCCTGTGACAGACTCCAACCCCCCACCAGGCCAGTGCTGGCTCAGCCACGACATCCACCTGGGCCCCCACTGAGGCTGACTGAGTCTTCTGAACAGTTGGGCTGAAGGGGCCGCCCAGGGGACTGGGCCGACAAGAACGCCACTGAGTAACCAAAGCATCCTCAGAGGCATCCTCAGGCAGCCCAGGAGCCAACAGCAGCAGCAGCACCAGGCCGCTACACTCAGGCTGCTGCCACTGACAGCATAGCCCTGGCCGCCATAACCTTCGTAGCCAACAAGGCTGCCCAAAGTGTTAAGATGTTCATTGCAGCCAGAGCCTCCATGGAGCAGCCACCTTCTCCGCTGTCCCCATCGACTCCGCCACTGCCGCAGCAGTCTCCACCGCCAAAGCCATTCTCCCGCCACGGCAACCTCTGCTGCTGCAGCCTCTCCGGCTGAGGAAGCCGTCGCTGCGGTCGGGGCCTCCGCTGAAGCAGCCACCACCGCCGCTGCCTCCACCGCCCCAGTCGCCGCAGCCGTCACCTCCATCGCCTTCAACGCCCCCATCATCGTCTAAAAATTCCTTCTTCCACCTCACTACAATCTGAATCAGAGTCTATTTGTTCGCAATGGGTTGTTGTGGATTTTTCCATATCAGAATGGCTTGAGGCCTTGTTAATCTTTTTCATGGCCTCTGCTGAGGACTTGGTGGCTTCTGCTGAAACAGCTTCCTCTATGGCCTCCTTAAATGTGATCTTAGGTTTCATTAACAGTTTGCTTTGTAAGACCTTATCTTTGAGGCCTAGAACAAACCGATCACGCATGGCCTCTTCTAAGTTGGTAAAGTCACAAGCACCCCCAATGTCCCTTAAACTTGCCATGAAGTCGTTAACATTTTCGCTTTCCCCTTGATCCCGACGGTAAAACTCGTGTCTCTTAATGAGGCACGATACTTGTGGGGCGTAATGGGCTCTTAAAAGCTTTTCCAAATCAGGCCATTCCATTACCTTCAAGTCTGCAGCTCCCGCCAACACCTTCACCATCTTGAAGACTGCCAGACCGCAGTGCGTGAGAAATACCGCCCTCTTCCGCTTCTCGGGGATATCGGCGAGGTCGTTTCCTTCCAAGTACATCTGGAAGCGATCCACATATGATTCCCAGTATTCTGCTGCCAGATCGAACGGGGCTGGGGGGGTGTTCAGCGCAGCCATCTCGCTCTTCTGCTTGTCTTCCGCGTCGTGTCTTCTTCAGGGGAAATCCCACCTTCGTCGCCAGTGTTAAGTTTGCATGAAGAGTCAGACGCAAAGAGCTTCAGTGAAGAGTTTATTAAGTGACTACAGCTCGAATGGACCCAACTTGGCTGGGCTACAGCTGCTTCTTATAGCCAGCAGCCGTAGTTGCCAGCCAATGGCAGTGCAGGGTTTTTCCCGCACTATTTAAACCAATCCCACTTGACATTTTACAAGAACAGTTCAAAATAAACCAATAACATTTAAACCTACATACATAACACCTAGACCATGGGCACCAATAATTCTTGTTTTTTCCTTTGTCCTGGCTCTCCAGAGGCTACCTTTTCATCTCCCATCTCTAGTCTCTTTGTTGAAAGTTTTATCATTCCATACTACTAAAAAGAAGGGTGACACAATGAACTCCATTGAGATTTTCTGGCTGCAGACAATACAATTTTCCAGATACTATAATTGCAATTATAGGAATAGAGCAGGGCTGTCAAACTCATGGCCCATGGGCCAGATGTGTCATGAGCTAGCCATGCCCATGCCCAGTTTAGTGAAGGGGCAAAATGTCCTGATATGTCACATAACACCACTGTGATGACATGAATTTGACACCCCTGGAATAGAG
Organism: Naja naja; assembly: GCA_009733165.1. NCBI lineage: Eukaryota > Metazoa > Chordata > Lepidosauria > Squamata > Elapidae > Naja > Naja naja. The sequence continues at coordinate 195,689,534 of CM019148.1, read as the reverse complement.
ACTCCCCAGAGCCCAGGGGCAAATCCTGAGCACTACAGTACCTCAGAATCAGAATCATTCATCAACTTTAATTCTAATATCTTGCTTTTTAAATATTGGTTTTTTGGCACATATTTTTCCTGGTTATGCTTTCAAATACATGCGTCCTTGTGCAAATATTGAAATGGATAATGAGAAATGTTAGCAGACTCTTGGTCATTATTTTGCTCTTATTTGTATCTATTAAACATTCCCCTAAAACCTGGGTTAGATTGCATCCAGAAACCTATTGAGCCAATAGATATTGTCAATACTGTTATTTATGCTACTGCTGATCCACTTTAGTGTTGTAGGTAATTATAATGAAGTGATGAGCTAAGGTGGCAGAAGCAAGGAGGTTCAAAACTCAAGCACTGATGAAGCAAGACCCTCAAATGATCTACTTGACTGCAGTCTGAGATGTATGTAAGGACCTAAGTTGCTATGGAGATGGTAAACTGCCATTCACTTTTTTAATGGTATGATTTGTTTCAGTCAGAACAACAGAATGTTGGAGATAATGAGCAATTTAATCAAGCTAGACTAGATGTTATCTTGAAAACCATAAACAGAGAGGAACAATAAAATGTAGAATGCCACTGATCTATGGTTTTATATGTATATAATTACACATAGTTTATAAAAGTTTGTCAAGAATCAAGTTTCGCTAACAAGGATAAATGTTCCTCAATCTCAAAATTCCCTCCATTCCTGACATCCAGTTTAGATGGAAATGTCTGTCCTTGAAATTGTTTGCTTTCTCTTTTAAAAAAAGCACCAAAACAACTAACCCAGACACACACGTCTTGAGCAGGCACAATAAATTAACTAGTTTTATGAACTAAAACTGCAAGCAGAACTGTTGTGTGTAGGTGTCTAGTTTTTATACCTTTATTTCTACTTTATTTATACCTTTATCCATTTTCTATGTCAGCTTGTAGCCCAATTCTCCAGGGTGACTGGGGAATTCTGGGAATTGAAGTCTATAAATCTTAAAGTTGCCAAGGTTGGACACCCCTGATCTGCACAATTCTCCAAGAGCTAATTTCAGGAGAAATGAGGCTATAATTCTCTGCTCATTTACCTGGGAATACATTTTACCAAACTTGGTGGCAAAGATTTGATTGGTGAACGTTGAACTTGTTACTCCATTCCCAAATAACAGATGTTAATTTTCTTTAGTTTGTTGAGCTTGGAATTTTTAGTCTGCTGACACGTATGATACAGTGGCCTGCCTTTGATCATGAAGCAGTCTAATGAATCAATCAAAATCAAGCACTCTCTTCACAGAGCTTAATCATCCACAATGAAACAGAGTTCTGCTATTGATCTTTTATTAATCTAATCTCCCCTTTAGCACCAGCCTATCATTAAATTCCTTCTTTTGTCAAGCTCCTACCCTACAGCGGTGACAGCTGGAGCCATTTTTATTATACTGACAACATTCTCATTAAACAGTTACATTACCATACATTATCAAAATACAGTCACTGCCAATGTGACAATGGGCTCAATTCATGTCTTTTAGCCAATTGCTAAAATGCCAACATAATTGTCCCTCTAGTTCTACAGGAACAATGTTATCAGATAATGAAATATATCAAACAACATCTCTGTTATTTTTTTTAGCCATTGCTGCTACTTTAGTGTTGGCAAATTAGCTTGCTTTAAAAATACAAGGATTCACCAACAGTGTGGGTGTGCTCTATAGTAACTATTCTCATGAATTTGGAGGGGGGGGTGAAATCTAGTTTTTGAAAGCTGGGTTTTACTAAAAGAATGGCTAACAATGGAATGGAGAAGCCTAAGAGAGAACAATCTCCAATTTCGATAGTTTCAAGTATGCGTAGTTCTGAACTGGATTATAATAATTGTCAGGGACTTAATACTTACTCCTTAATACCATTCTTTTTCATTCCCCTGCAACAAATTCTGATGGCTAAGGGACTTCCTGGGGACATAATTTAAAGTGGCATAAAATCTTGCTGCTGAAAGATAAATAGCTTGCCTCCTTGTGTTGACAAGCAGAACTTTTTAGTTTATTTCTAGCTTTTGCCAGTACTAGCATACTCAATACACAAGAGGTTAGGCTAAGTTAAAATGAAGTTAGGTAGTTCATAAGTACTGTAGCTCGTTACACATGGGGTTGATTCTTGCTTGCTGATTATCCTCATAATCCTCCCCTTCCCCCCTAGAAGAGGCAGTAGGTATGGGAACCAAAGAGAAGCTATGGCGATGCTCCTGAGGTAGTCTGGACCTCAACTGATCAATGTGCCTGCTCCAGAGGACACCATCCTCTGTTTGTACCCTGCAAGACCTGGGGCCCGTGATTTGGGTTATCTCAGCAGGAATCCATAATGGTTCACCCATAAGGTTCTAGCATAAACAGAATCACCCACAGTGAACGTGCGAATTTTGCTAGTGGAATCTAGTGGTACATTGCGTGCATAAGTGGGATGAAGGCGGTCAAGGGGAGACCTGAGTTTCCTACCCATCAACAATTCAGCTGAGGTTAAGTTAGTTGAGGGGTTGGGAGTGATATGCTGGACACTGAATAGTTTTTCAACGTTCTCAGTGATGTCCCCTGGACCCAATTGCTGAAGTTTTTCCTTGGTAAATCGTACCATGCGTTTAGCCCGGCCGTTAGCCGAAGGATGCCCAGGGGCTGTCAGGGCATGTCTGATACCCTGCTGTGCTAGATATGATTCAAAAAGGTTGGATGTAAATTGAGGACCATTGTCAGAAACAAGCACATCAGATAACCCATGAGTTACAAAAAGCTTTTAAAGCTGTTTGATGACAGCTTCAGTTGTGGTGGATGCCATAGGGATAACCTCTAGCCATTTGGAATATGCATCAACTATAATAAGGAAAGTGTGCCCTCTGGTAGGGCCAGCAAAATCAATGTGAATCCTGGACCATGGGCCCCTAGGACATTCCCATTCCTGTGTGGGGGCGAGAGGTGGGGCAGGCCTGACTACCTGACAGTTGGGACAAGATGCAACCCAGTTTTCAACCATTTTGTCAATACCTGGCCACCATACATAACTCCTGGCCAATCCCTTCATTCTGACAATACCTGGATGACCCTCATGTAACATTTCAAAACCTCTCTTTGCAGTTTTGCAGGAATAACCACCCTGTTACCCCACAAAATACATCCTCTTAATACAGATAATTCAGTTTGCCTGGATTTAAAAGGTTGGGCGAGTTGAGGTAGATCTTGAAGTGGCCAACCTTTCTTAATCCAGCCTATAACAGGAGCCAATAAAGTGTCTTTGGCAGTCTCTCTGGCAATTTCAGCAGCATGTACTGGAAGCTTGGCAACAGTTTCTAGAAAAAAGGTGTGAGTCTCAGGAGCAGGGTCCTCAATGTGTGAAGGAAGTGGGCAGCGACTCAAAGCATCTGCATGCCCAATGTCTTTTCCAGGTCTGTGGATCAGTCTGTATGAATAAACAGCCAGAAACCCAGTCCATCTCAGCATTCTTGGTGACAGGATCGTGGGCATTGGTTTGTCCCCTGCCACAATGCCTAATAGAGGTTTGTGATCTGTGACAATGGTGAATCTTCTGCCATAAACGTATTCATGGAATTTCTTGACATCTGCCACAATTGCCAAAGCTTCCTTGTCCAGTTGGCTGTAATTTCTCTCTGCTTTAGTCAAAGTGCGAGAGTAAAATGCAATAGGAGCTTCCCTCCCACTGGGAAGCATGTGACTCAATACCCCCCCCCCACTCCAAAAGGGAATGCATCACAAGTCAGTACAACAGGCAAATTCTCAGAGAACTGTATTAGTACAGAGTCAGGCGTGATTTGTCTCTTAATATTGTTAAATGCAGCTTGTTCCTTTCTGCCCAGACCCATGCAGATTTTTGTAGGGGTTCTGCAATGGTTGCCTTCTGAGGTAGAAACATATGATAGAAGTTAATGAGTCCCAAGGAGCCCCTGCCTGTGTGCCTGTACAGGGCGGTTGGTTCTCAATATTGGTAGGAGGCGTTCCCTTAAATATTGTGGACCCATGTCGTGTAGGACTTTGAATGTTAAAGCCAAAACCTTGAACCTCACCCGGAGTGCAACTGGCAACCAATGCAAGCCACACAGGAGCAGGGTAATATGGGAGAACCGGGTAATTCCCATCACAACCCGCGCGGCAGCATTCTGCACCAGCTGCAACCTCTGGATGGTGTGCAAGGGCAGTCCTAAATAGAGGGCGTTGCAGTAGTCGAGTCGCGATGTAACAAGGGCATGAGTGACTGTACGCAGGGCATCTTGGTCCAGGAACGGGCGAAGCTGGCGAACCAACCGGACCTGGGCAAGGCCCCTGGCGCCCCACCTGTTCCTCCAACTGGAGCCCCAGGAGGACCCCCAGGTTCCGTGCCCTATCCACAGGGGGCAACACCACTCCCCCTATGGTCAACGATGGACAATCTTGACTGGACCGAGATGCCGGTATGTACAGCTACTCAGTCTTGGCTGGGTTGAGCCAAAGCATGTTTCCGTCCATCCAGATCCATACCACATCCAGACAGCGAGTCATCATGGAGAGGGCATCACTGATTTGGTTTATCAATCATGTAACCCAAGCATTCCACTTTATCTGTTCTAAGTGTGCATTTTTCTTCTTTGACTTTTAACCCCGCTTTTTTGAATCTGGCTAAGACTTCTCTGAGTCTCTCGTGTAACTGAGTGTCATTTTCAGCAGAAATTAAAACGTCATCAAAATAGGGCACCACCCCTGGCAACCCTTGTAGCATCCTTTCCATAAGGCTTTGGAAGATGCCTGGTGCCACGCTCTCAAATTGCAACCTTTTGCATTTGAAAGCACCTCTATGGGTTACAATGGTTTGGGCTTCTGCAGTGGCATTATCAACTGTTAACCGCTGATATGCCTGTGCCAGGTCGAATTTGGCGAAAACTGTGCCCCCACCAAGAGAATGTAATAAATGATGCACTACTGGAACTGGATATGCGCTCTGTTGTAGCGCATGGTTCAATGTCCCCTTGTAGTCTCCGCAGATTCTCACAGAACCATCAGCCTTGACTGGTGTGACTATGGGTGTCTCCCACCTGGAGTGGTCAGTGGGTTCTAAAACCCCTTGGGCTATTAGTTTATCTAATTGTGCATCAATTTTTTCCTTTAAGGCAAATGGAACCCTTCTGGGTTTTAAACAAATTGGTTGTACCTTGGGATCTAGGTTAAAGGTGATAGGGGTCCCCAAGTACTTGCCTAATCCGTCACTGAAGACCTCTGGAAATTCAGACTTCAAGGCCTCTTCCCACTCAGTGTTGCTCACGTGATTGATGCCAGTCACCTCGATGCCCAGTGGTTTGAACCATTCAAGTCCCAGCAGACTTGGGCGATCCTTGTCTACAATGGTCAGGGATAGACGCTTGGTGTGGCCCTTGAACTTCACGTTGAATTCTCTTGTTCCAACTACTGGAATCTTGTTCCCTTGGTAGTCTTTAAGAGTCAATGCTTGCTTCTTGAAGTGAGTCTTCTGAATATTTGGTAATAGTCTCTGAATAGTGTCCCATGACACCATAGATAGGTATGAGCCTGAGTCCACTTCCATTTGGCAAGGCCTTCCTTCAATAAGTACCTTGACATGCACTTTTCTGCTTTTTAAAGGGGAAGAATGACCAATAGTTACTGTTTGATGAGTTTCATTCTTCCCATTTGCTTCTGTACTGCGCCCCATTTTCTCACTGAGGTTGTTTGGCTTGAATTCTTTGTTTGCAGCAAACTTCCTTCTGTTGGGTGGAGTTCTGGATGATTTGCAGACTCTTGCTAGGTGTCCTCTTTTTTTCACAACGGAGGCAAATGGTGTCTAGAAACTTGCATTCAGTGCGGGGGTGGCTTCCCCCACAACCTCTGCAGTAAAAATCTTGCCTCTTTCTTCCCAGCTCTTTCTTTTTCCACTCCATTCTGAGTCTGTAAATTCTGTCCTCCACCTCACTGCAATCTGACTCAGAATCTAGTTCCTCACAATGATTTGTGGTGGACTTTTCCCCATCAGAATGGCTCGTGGCCCTGTTTATCTTCTTCATGGCTGCTGCTGAGGACTTGGTAGCTTCTGCTGAAGAGGCTTCTTCTATTGCTTCTTTCAACGTGATCTTAGGTTTCATTAATAACTTGCTCTGTAGCACCTTGTCTTTGAGGCCCAGTACAAAACGATCGCTCATGGCCTCCTCTAAACTGTTGAATTCGCATGCACCCCCAATGTCTCTTAAACTTGCCACAAAGTCGTTTATGCTTTCGTTTTCCCCCTGAACACGACGGTAAAACTTGTGTCTCTTAATGAGGCACGTTACTTGTGGCGCATAATGGGCTCTTAACAGTCTTTCCAAATCAGGCCAAGCCATTACCTTCACGTCTGCTGCTCCTGCGAGTGCCTTCGCCATCTTGAAAACTGCCAGACCGCAGTACGTAAGGAAGACCGCCCTCTTCCACTGCTCGGAAATGGCGGCAAGATCATTTCTCTCCAGATACATTTGGAAACGATCTGCATACGACTCCCAGTCTTCTGCCGTCGGATCGAACGGGGCTGGGGGGTGTTCAGCGCAGCCATCTCACTCTTCTTCTGTTCCGCGTTGCCTTCTTCTTCAGGGGAATCCCACCTTCATCGCCAGTGTTAAGTTTGCATGAAGAGGCAGACGCGGAGTGCTTCAGCTCTTAAGTTTATTAGTGACTTCAGCTCAGAACGGACCCAATTTGGCTTAGCCGAGGCAGCTATATATAGCCGGCTGCCTCAGCTGACAGCCAATCAGAGTGTAGGGTTTTCCCGCACTTTTTAACCTATCATTTTAAACACTTTACAAGAACAACCAATCAATTCAAACTCTGCATACATAACAAATAGTAGGTGATGTTTTGATAGCATAGCAGAGAAGATGGGGACATTTTGCAAATGTAACTACTAACATGGTTAGGAGGAAAAAGATAAATGATACAATGTGATTCGACCCACTGTTATTTTCAGCTGAACCCTGACAGAAAATTAAGATACAATTTTAACAGAAGTCATTTTCCCCATAAATAGAATATCATGGAAAAAAGAAACAGGACAATTTTTAAATCTTTCAATTCACCCCCATGTGGTCAGAAATAAAAAGTGCAATAAATATGTTAAAGAGGGCTAATGAGTCCCAAGCAACCAGTTTCTCATCTTTGGAAGTTTTTTAGAATGTAATGAGATAATTACTGCTAATTGGTATAATGGGAGGAAAGAATATGATGGGTGTATAAGAAGAAAATAAGTTCTAACAGCATGCTAAATCTCTGCTACTTAATCAGGCACCATGGGGGATAATATATAATTTGCCATGCAGTGCGGCAAACTTCTAATGTTTTTGCAGCTTTTGCTTTAGTTTATTGTTTAGCGCAAAGATATTTAGCCTCTTCACCCGTCAGGCAAAGTTATTTTTGCTGCATCCATTGTTTAGATTCAAAATTAATTTAACATGTTTCACGTGTTTTTATTTTATAGGCATCCCTGTGAATTTTACTCCACTAGTCATTGCCGACTCTAGAGGGAGATGCTCATCTCCAATGGTTTCAAGGCCACTGAGCCAGTGCTGCCTGAAGACATTTCCATGGTCATGTGGCCAGCATAATGTCACAGAGTGCTGTTACCTTCCCACCAAAGTGACACCTATTTATCTACTTGCATTTGTATGCTTTCAAACTGCCAAGTTGGCAGGAGCTGGGGTGAGGATGGAAGTTCACCCCCATCATGTGGAGCTTGGGTCTTGAACCTGGGCAGCTGGCTTTCCAGCGGTCTTAACTGCTGAGCCACCACACTGCTATCTTTTGATTTATACTTCACACTATTTTATTTTTTAAGCAATATTGCACAAGATCATTGTAAAAATAAAAATGGTGACCATAGTAAAAATGAGCATGAGTTCATTAGGAATTATATTCACATGAACACTTTGCATTTATATAAAAGTTAGTATTGCCTGGCATATGAGCCATTAAGATCGTAGATTCCCATGTTAAGAGTTCTCCACCAGAGACACTTAAAATTTATATAAAGCATTACAGTCTATTTTTGGGGTTCTCTGACACAATGTAATCCACGGGGGAGAAAAGGGAGGGAAAACTGATGTGAATTAGGAAAGCAAACATAATGATATTTTTTCTTTGTCCTTTATTTTATTGGAAGCCTAAATATATCCCCTCTTTCATGGTGAAGAGTTCCAAACATCCTGATTTTCCAACTGCAACTACTGTAAAGTAAAACCACTGTTTTGCTACTTAACAGTGCCCTAGGTCCTAGGATGATTTTGCTATGATACCAGAAGATCACAGGCCATGACAAAGTCTAACAGATTGTGCACATAATGAGGTAGCTCAAAAGAGAAAACACACCATTTTAACACCAGTATATATAAGGACCTAGAGCAGTGTCAGTCATGGGCTGGAGACAAGATGAAGACAAGATGGCATTGCAGGGCATATAGATGAAAGTGATCAAAGTCCAAAGTCTCCCTGCTTGCAGTACAATCAACTATGGTAGGGAACGCTACATGTGATCACTTAAATGTGAGGTAAGGTTCCACTGCAGATGATTAAACTCAAGGTCACCAGAGCAATAAAAAAATAATAGGCTATTTTCTTCAATAAGAATATAGTAATGCTTTCTCCTTTCCATATTGGACAGTAATGTCTGAAAATGATGCATAATAATGAATGGAATGGAATGGAATGGAATAGAATAGAACAGAACAGAACAGAACAGAACAGAACAGAACAGAACAGAACAGAATAGAATAGAATTCTTTATTGGTCAAATGTGGTTGGGTGCACAAGGAATTTGTCTCCGGAGCATAGTCTCTCAGTATACATACAAACAACAAAGTGATGTCATAGATCATAAATCACAAGATACAAACAATGATTGATAAATCATAATATGCCAATAGAAAAAGGTAGTAGGAAAGATGAGAGGTGAGAAAGATGAGAAGATGGCAAGGATAATAGCAATACAGTAATAATAACTCTACTAGAAGAGACAGGTCTCAGCAGAAGAGGCAGACTAAGTGTATCAATTAATCCATGTACTATGGTGACAAAGTAGAAAAAGAATCCTATACTGAATTAGTCAATACCCAGGATAATAAGGATCACATCAGATATTAAAGTTCCCTAGCATCTGTCAACAGGTGAACAATGAGACTCAGGAGGTATGGCTGAGGAGGTATGAGCAACCAGAGCCTAGTCCTGTAAGATTAGTGGAAGAAGAACAACTACAGAGAGAAGAATATTGTGTTTGAACATTTCAGCATTATGGTCTGGGTTATAAATTGTAACCAACAAAGTGAGGCTACTTGTAATAAATCTTCGAACACTAGAAAAGAATTTAACTAGATTCAAATATCATTTCACAACGATTAGCAGATCAAAGTTGTTCATTACCAGAAATAAAATAATCAAGGAAGCAGAACTGGAAAAGGTTCAGAAAAATTGTGAAAATGAAAGACCCCAAAACTATAATAGAACTCAGATGACAACAATTGAAAAATAAGGAAAGCAACTGATATGAACTATACAATGATAAATTAGAAGAAGTTATAACAACAGAGCCAGTACAAACCAGCACTGAAGCAACCTATGGATTGAGTCCCCAACAAGATTGACTCAGCCTTCCATCCTCTCGGGGTAGGTAAATTGAGGACCCAAGATTGTTGGGGGCAATAAGCTGACTTTGTAAAAATGCCGCTTTGTAATAAGCAGGCATATACAATAGAATGAAGGCTATTGCTGAGCGCATTGGGTTGTGCTCCAAAAATTGTAAGCCGCCCTGAATCTCTGGAGAGGGGCGGCATATAAATATGAATTAAAAAAAAACCCAAGAGAAATTAAAAGATTATGACATTTGCAGAATTACCTGCAAAGTGTAAGACAAAGACTTGAAGCATTGAAAGTAATGCCCAAATAGATCTGGTATCTATAATGCTGGATATGAATAAGATTCTTGCAAGGATAAAAAATACCCTCTATCAAACAGACCAATTGGCTTAACTACAGTACACTATTGGTGATTACAGAAGAGCTGATTATCAAAATTAGAAAGCCAAATGCAAAATCACATCCAATCTCAAAGGGGAAGTTTCGATTAGAAACCAGGATAAAGAAATTAAGACTAGATGCAAGAAATTAAAAAAAAAAACATGAAAGAGCAAAAATTGAAGAATGCAAAAATCAGGACAAGCCTAATTTAAAAAATTGGCTTAGCACTAGAAAAATTGATAATCATAAAGCAACAAATAATAACAATAGCTGGGAAAATAGCATGCTATAAAACACAAATCATCCAATTTAAGGCAGATCAGTTGTTTCAATATCAGAGAAAATTCTACCAAAGTATAAATGGTAACTGAAAATCTGAAAATGGAAAACAAAACAAAAATCAACAACAAGATTTGGAAAAATGTATAGGAAGCTCAGAAAGACTATAACAAAAATAGTGGATGAATAAAAAAATTGAAAATGAATTTGGTAACAATCAAACAGAGAACCTAACAATAACAGAAGAAATGGTTAAATACCAAGTGAAAATGCTTAATTTGAAGTGCCTTTGCAATCATATGTGACAGCAGGCTGCCAAGTGCCCAAATTTTGATCACTTGACTGTGAGGGTACCACACCAACCATAACTTCAGGGCCAGTCATAAGACCCTTCATTCAGTACTACTGTAAATTCAAATGAATGACCTTGAACAAATGGTCATAAGTTAAGGATTACCTGTACTATTTAGGCAAGGCATTATATTTTACAAAGGTTTCTTCTATTGGTAAACTTCCATACTATAGAAAGCCTAGGAAACTTTTCCTGTGGAGAACTAGCATTAAAACATATGTTTTCCATACTTATTGTCTCAAGTCCAGAATTCTACAGCCTTCTTTGACATTATTTGTAGAAGTGCTTCACAGAACTTCACAGAATGGATAATATCTTTGGATAACTTGTCCCAATTAATAGCAACAATTAAAATTGCCTCCATTACTCAATGTTCTTCAGCAGGAAAGATAACGTCAGTCATGAAAATGTACTCCACTATAGATTGAGGAAAGGCAGGATCATTTTCCAAAAGTATGAAGGACACCCTAAAGAGGAAAGATAATAAATAGAAGAAAGAATGGATGATGAATATAGTTGCAGTTGTGGGCATCCTCTGAGGACCACGAACTTGCTTCTAAAGGCCAGTGGCTTTGCTTTATTTAGTCATCATATTTAGAAAACAGCATTTGGGTCCTGTCAGTTATGGCAATCCATTTGTTTAGGGAAGTGCTGTTACCAATATATACAGTGCTTAATCATCACCGACACCTTATTGTGAATTTCTAGAAATAGGTCAGAAAAAGTGCTGCCTAGGACTAGAGAGATTACTTGGGGAACAGAACATTTTTAACAATAGAAGTGATGGACCAGAAATGATACACTGCAGGAGAGGAGGAGAGGAGGGGGAAATGAAGAAGAATCTGAGATTATTTGTGGATGTGTTTGTGTTTTTAATGCATGGATGGATGTGAAAAACAATTTGGAGGCTCTATATATTCAATACTGCTATGTAAGGTGTTGTGACTATGGTTTTGTAAGCACTGCTTAAGCATATATGAAAGGGTGACTGGAAAAGCAATGAAAGTAGACCTCCATTCTAAACCAAAAAATAGTGTAAGCACCATGTTTTTTGAAGTTGGACTGTGAGTCACAACGCAAATACAAAACAGGCAGACTTTGCATTGCAAGATAGTGATGCACATTTTGTCACTTCCCCTTGGTCATCCTGGGTAGCCTGATGGTGACCAAATTACAGTGAATGGATTAAAAAAGTCTAATACTAAAGAAAAACATGAGAGCCACAAACAAAGTAAGATAATCAAAGGACCAAGGAATTGCATTCTAAAGGAGAGAATACATAAATGTACTCCTTCACATGTTGTTTCAAGGCTTCAGTCTTGGAATGGGGCCTTTAGTTTTCATCTAGAAATAAATAATTGACAATGAATAAAAAAGCAAGAAGTTCTATGAATCCTGGCAGGTCATGCTAAATACAGGATTCCTTTTAGCTGCTCCATTTCACATCATTTCCTGGCAGAAAAGGTCCAAATTTTTCCTCAGCTCCTGCTAAGTCTCATTTCAAACCACAGCAATTTTGGATTGCCTTCATTTGCTGACTAGGAAAGCAACCAAAACCTCCACTGTCTGGCAGCTTAGGGTTTTAGAATCCAGAGGAAAGCAACATATGTACTTGGAATTTTTCTTCCTATGAGTGTCACTCCCCCTCAATGCAGCCCAGGCTGGGGCTGGTTGTAATTGTTACTTGTTTCACTTGTTTTACAAATAGTTGCCAGAATTCATATCTTTGTTCATGAATGAAACAGAAAGAATATGAGATTTGGAAGAAGCAAATGAACAAAAACAAGGAAGGCAAAACTGAGAGATTTATCCACCCCTGTGCCTAAATTTAGTAAAATTAGACTGTTGTCTTTAACTGCAAAGATAAGTGAGGAAGTAGAAGCATTAGACCTGGTTCAGGTCTCTGGTTCTCAGCTGCAGTGAAGGAGACTGTAATATTGAAATGTTTTGATGGCTACTATTGATGTATGTGGGGTGAAGAAAATGACAAACTCCATTGCCATAACTCTACTTCAACCTTTCCTAGTTCTGTTTCTATTCCTCTTTAGTGGGGTTAAATTATTTTCTGCTACTTGAAAGAGAAGTTTAGAAAGGGGGGGGACCATGAATTCAAGTCTTACCTTAGCCAGTAATGCCAGTTGGATGGTACTGGGCCAGCGTCTCTCCCTCTCAGCCCAACCACTTCACAGGGATGTTGTTGTGAAGAAAATAGAAGGAGGAAGATATGCTGGATATATTCACCACCTTAAGTTATTTGTAAAAATAATAAAGGCAAGATGGATACATTTATATATACATATATGCGTGTATGTATATGTATGTTGGTTAGAGAGTTGGATTGGCTAGACACTGATTTAAGTTCCTATTTAGCTATAGAGCTCATGGAATCCTTTTCATCTGGACACAATCTTTCCACCCAATCTACTGTTATGAAGCTAATATCAGAGGAGAGAGTGTTCTGTTTTGCCCACTTGAAAGGTAGAGCATATATCCACTAAGGCAGGGATGTCAAACTCACGTCATCATGGTGGTGTCACATAATGTATCAAGACTTCCCCCCTTCACTTAAAATGGGTGTGGGCATGGCCAATGCATGACACATCCGGCCCATGACAGCCCTGCTCTAAGGGAACATTAATAAAGTGGGATACCATGTAAATGAATATAATGAGTTAGATCATCATGACATAAGGAAGTACTGTAACTAGAAAATCAAAGAAATAATTAAAACTGTTTATTGCAAAAATGGTAATAAGTTGCTGCTGGAAGTCTGTTGAAGGCAACCTTTTCAGTGCTGAGAATAGTACAATGTTTGTGGGTAGAGCACATGCTTTTAAAAAGGTCCAATATTCAATTCATGTTCCAAAGGTGCTTTTTCAAAAGGCAACTGGACTTTGTTTTATAAATTAGATGACCGAGAATCTCCATGGCAACTTTTGAAAAAGGAGATCAGATACAGGAGCTGGGAAAGAGCCTTGCTAATGGTGTTGGAGAGGACCTACAAGATCAGGGAAGACATCCTTAGGATGAATGAATCAATATTCTAACCTGCAGCAAAGTATCTTGCACACCAGTAAAATTGAACTTGGTTCCTTTTTCAAAAATTGGTTCTTTTGTACACTCAGGGATAATTTTTCATGGGCAGCGCTCAAACATGCGGTCTCTCTTTCACCAGCACATCAAACTTTTAAAGCCTTTATGATGTTGTTTAGGTGGATGTGAAAGAAGATATCATCCTGGCATTATTTGTTTATTTTTAAGCTTTACAATGATGCATTTCATGCATTCATTTGAAGTTGCAGACATGAATATGGAGAGTCATTACCTGCATAGGTTTTAGGCAAGCTGACAAAGAAGCACAACTGTTCCAGCAGAAACTGCTGGAAGAACTGCTGTCTTTCTAGATATTTATTCCATGTTCATTTTCATGGTATCTGAGCTGTTATGATTGATCTAGTCTTCAGCACAGTAAGACTCTATAAGATGTTCTATTAATCCTAAAACATCTCCCATCCATCAACCTTAGTTCCTTCAGTGGAATTTTAAAAAAAGAAATTTAAGAGCACAATTTAACATGGCCTGCATTAATATTTTTGTGCACCCAGATGGCCTAATTGATGGCCAACTTAACTGCTCCCATGTCTTTGTCACTAGAATATTAACTCTTAACTTATAGTATGTTGGCATAAAGAATGACAGATGAATAATAGAATCAGAATTGATGTCAACAGTAGGAGGACTTTTGAAAGAGTCCATCATGCTTTCAAAGAAAGGGTAAGAAGTCATTGTTCCAGACTTTTTTTTCTGAAGTCCATTGTATAGGAAAAATTCAGTGTAATTCTCAATGATAGGATAAAGTAATGGTATGGAACAATTTCAGGGCCTATTTTTCATGATTTGTTCCTCCACATATAAGGATAGTTTCAAAAGCTGAGCTGCAAACATTCACTGCAGGAGTCAAAATTTCACTAGTACAAAGGCTGAGGTTTTAAACAATTTCACACCTCTTCACAAGAACAATAGCACTAGGCTTTACACAACATGTTAAGAGTCTCAGTTCAAAATTAGGCATGGATAGAATAAAAAGGGAAAGGGATTAATGGGTGGTTTAATGTGAGAACTGGCTATTTTAGGCCTCTGAAAGTATTAAAAAATACATTTCACCTTAATCTCCTTCAAAGAAAAAAACACACTAACTGTTAGGCCCCCAGCTCTTATGGGGTGGCTCTGATGAAGGCTATAAACAGGATGCTGTTGGGTTATAAGCATTTCATTTCATTTCTGGCTTATGGTAACTTCATATTATTTAAAGGCCATAGTCAAAAGTGTTATGTGTGTAGGTTTGAAGTCATTGGTTTAGGTTGAAGTGTTCTTGTAAAATGTTGGAAATGATTGGTTTAAAAAGTGCGGGAAAACCCTGCACTCTGATTGGCTGGCAACTGCGGCTGCTGGCTATAAGTAGCAGCCGCAGCCCAGCCAAATTGGGTCCGTTCTGAGCTGTAGTCACTAATAAACTAAGAGCTTGAAGCACTCCGCGTCTGTCTCTTCATGCAAACTTAACACTGACGATGAAGGTGGGATTCCCCTGAAGAAGACGGCAATGCAGAACAGAAGGAGAGTGAGATGGCTGCACTGAACACCCCCCCAGCGCCGTTCGATCCGACGGCAGAAGACTGGAGTCGTATGCAGATCGTTTCCAAATGTATCTGGAGGGAAACTGTTAGGTTTGCATGAAGAGTCAGATGCGAAGGGCTTCAGTGAAGAGTTTATTAAGTGACTACAGCTCGAATGGACCCGACTTGGCTGGGCTACGGCTGCTTCTTATAGCCAGCAGCCATAGTTGCCAGCCAATGGGAGTGCAGGGTTTCTTCCTGCACTATTTAAACCAATACCATTTGACATTTTACAAGAACAGTTCAAATAAACCAATAACATTGGTTACCTACATACATTGGTAACCTACATACATAACACCCCTCCCCACTAGGTTCAGTCCATACCAAACCCCAACCTATCTAACGTATTCTTTTAAATAGGTGGGGCTCTTACGTGTACGTTGAGACCTTCGTGGTTCAGAAGTTTTAACGTTCTCACCCAGTGAGAGAGGAAATGTGTCTGCTGACATTTCCCTGCTGGGACTTCCTGTGAAAGGAGACCCTGTTAGACTGTAAGAATCTGGTCTCTCCTCCCAACCCATCTCCATTCCAATGTCAGCACCCAAGACAGGTAGTGATGTGCAATCTTCCACTTCTAAGGATGGATTTTGGCATTGTGACAGGTTTTGGGATGGTTCCTGTCGTAATGGCTCGTTACACATGGGGTTGATTCTTACTTGCTGATTTTCCTTCTGTTCCTCCCCTTCCCCCCTAGAATTGACAACAGGTAAGGGAACTAGAGAGAGACAAGGGCGATGTTCCTGAGGGAACCTGGATCTAAGTTGATCAATGTGCCTGCTCCAGAGGAGTCCATCCTCTGTTTGTACCCTGTAAGAACGAGGGCCTGTGATCTGAGTTATTTCAGCAGGAATCCACAAAGGTTCACCTATAAGGTTCTTAGCATACACAGAATCACCCACACTGAATGTACGAACTTTGGAAGTGAAATCCAGTGGTGCGTTGGGTGCGTAAGTGGGATGAAGGTGGTCAAGGGAAGACCTAAGTTTCCTACCCATCAACCACTCTGCTGGGGATAAGTTATTAGATGGGCTAGGAGTGATATTTATTTATTTATTTATTTATAAATAATATGCCGCCCCCTCTCCCAAGGGACTCGGGGCGGCTCACAACTAAAATAGAATACAACAATAAGTTACTTAAAAATATATTAAATTAAAGCCGAATTAATATTAGTATTATTATTAAAACCCCAAAATTACGTAAACTACCCCAAGGGTCAACACTGCCCAGATTGTAAAAACAGCCAGGTTTTTAGCTCGTGGCGGAAGGTGCGGAGATCGGGAGCCAGCCGGAGCTCCAGCGGAAGAAGATTCCATAGAGTGGGGCCGCCACAGAATAGGCCCTCCCGGTCCCCGCCAAGCGACATTGAGTGCGGAGGGCAGGAGACCCGCCTGTCGACCGTGCGGGCGGCTGGTATTTGAGGCTGGGAGAAGTCGTTCTCGTAAATATCCTGGACCCATGCCATGTAGGACATGCTGGATATGCTGGACACTAAGAAGTTTTTCAACCTTCTCAGTGATGTCCCCAGGACCCAGTTGCTGCAGCTTCTCTTTGGTAAAACGTACCATGTGTTCAGCCCGGCCGTTAGCCAAAGGGTGCCCAGGGGCAGTAAGGACATGTCTGATACCCTGTTGTGCTAGATAGGATTCAAAAATGTTAGATGTAAATTGAGGGCCTGTCAGGTAGTGCTCCATTCAAAATCCAAGAAAGAAATACTTAGACTCCATGAATTAGAGAAAAGATATCTTTTACTGGAAATCAAGTGGTAGCAACAAAAGAATTCTGAATCTGAGAGAATGAGCGCGAAAATCACATATACAAAGTGATGGTAATGTTCCCACCCACAATAGTTCAAGCAGGCTACCCAATTAAAAGTTGTGGATAACGTCATGTGGGCATCTCCAGGTGGTGATGAGGCCTCTGTCCGTTGACCTTGGCATATTTTGATAAAGAGCTGCGCATAAGACAGAAATCAAAGCAAGAAACCCCCCAACTGATATACTTCTTCTTAACAAAACCTCCAGCTCACTTCCCATAATCAAGTCCCCCTCCTCCCCCCGTTACTTATGACAGCCAAAAGTTGCAAAGCAAAAGAGGGAAATCTTGAAGGCTGACATTCAGCCTTCCTGCAAAAGAGACGTTAGTCCTATAAAAGAGAAAGACAAAAGGTAAAGGAGAAAGATACATATAACACCACAATAAGTCTAGGGTTTATCAGGATATTTAGTACGAAATGCCTGGATTGCTCTAGGGGCTCTAACATCTTTTTCATTCACCCATTCAGACTGGGAAGGAGGGAAGTGTTTCCAAGCAACTAAATATTGGAGTCGACCTCTATGTTTTCTAGAGTCCAGAATTTCCTTAACTTCGAAATGCTGTTCACCTTCAATTAGTAATGGCACAGGGGATCGGGCTGAGCCAGTCTCAAGTTGGACATGTGTTCCGGTTTTAAGAGACTGACATGGAAAACAGGGTGGATCCGTCGAAGGTTTTGGGTAATTGCAGTTGGACCGCCACGGATTCACAATCCTTTCAATCGGAAAAGTCCAACATATTTAGGACCAAGTTTCTTTTATTTTTGTGTAGTTTTCAGATACCTAGTGGACAGAAACACTTTATCCCCTACCTGATATGATTTTTCAGGTGATCTCTTTTATCTGCAAATTTCTTATGAGCTTGATGAGCATCATCCAATGCCTTGCGGACAACCGGCCAGTTAAGCTGCAGCTGGGTTATCCACTCATCCAGGGACTGAATGTTAGGTTTCTCCTGTGGAAGCTCGGGTATGGGTACAAAATCTTGCCCCGAAGCCACTTTAAATGGAGTAAACCCAGTACTACTATGTATCGAATTGTTATATGCCACCTCAGCAAATGGTAGTAGGTCAGTCCAATCGTCTTGTTGATAATTTATATAGCATCTAAGATACTGCTCCAATACCGAATTAGTCCTCTCACATGCCCCATTGGTCTGTGGATGGTGGGCGGAGCTTAAGCTCTGGGCGGAGCCCAATAACTTCAGGAACTCCATCCAAAAGTTTGAAGTGAATTGGACACCCCTGTCTGAGATTATGCGTTCGGGAACCCCATGTAACCTGTAAATGTGTAAAATAAACAATTTAGCCAACGTTTTAGCAGATGGGATCTTCGCACACGGTATGAAATGCACCTGTTTGGAAAACAAATCAGTTACTACCCAAATAACTGTATTTCCCCCACTTTCAGGTAATTCCACTATAAAATCCATAGAAATTTCTCTCCACGGAGCAGTTGGTCTAGCCACATTTTGTAGTAAGCCTGCCGGTTTTCCAGGAGGCCGTTTAGCCGAGGCACAAATAGGACAACTGGCCACATAAGTCTCAATGTCCTTCTTCAAGGCAGGCCACCAAAATTGCCTCTTAACCAAATGTAAGGTTTTCACAAACCCGAAGTGCCCTGCAGCTTTAGAGTCATGAGCTTGTTGTAAGACTTGGTTTCTCAATTTCTCCGGCACATATAATTTGGCCCCTACCCATGCCAATCCATCTCTCACCGTACAGCTATTTGAGTGGGCTAGGAACCCACATCAAGTTTCAAAGCTTCTTTCAATTGGGTAGATAAATTGTTTGATAAATCGGTTCCTTTCTTTTTCTGGGCTCGGGTAACTACTGGAGCCGCCAACTGTTTGGTGGGGATGACGGGCCGGACCACTTCTTGGCGGACAGTATCATATTGAGGTAATCTGGACAAAGCATCGGCCATGAAGTTCTTCCCCCCTGGAATGTACTTCAATGAGAAATTAAAAGCGTTTAAAATCCTGCTTAGCGAATTTGCTTGGGAGACAATCTTCGGCGTTTCAGAACCTCCAAATTTTATGATCTGTCCACACCTCAAAGGGGTGTTTTGCCCCTTCTAGGAAATGCCTCCAGGTTAACAGAGCCCAGCGAACTGCAAAAGCTTCTTTTTCCCAGATGGCCCATCGTCTTTCAGTCTCAGTTAATTTACGGGAAGTATATGCATGGTTGCAAAGTCCCCCATCATTTACTTGTAGTAAGACCGCCCCAACTGCTACATCACTCGCATCTGCTTGAATTACAAAGGGCATCCATATTCGGATGTTTGAGCACAGGTTCGCAGCAAAAGTCGCTTTAGCTTCTCAAAAGCAGCTTGGCACTCCATGGACCACTCTAAGGTTTACTAGGCTTTGGTTTCCCTCCCCTTTGTCTTTAGGAGATTTGTTATAGGCATTGCAATCTTCGCAAACGCAGGGATGAACTGACGGTAAAAATTAGCAAATCCCAAAAACTCTGCAATTGTTTCCTAGTGCGGAGGGGCCCATTCCAACACGGCTCGGACTTTCCCGGATCCATTTCTATGCCCTCATCGATATTCGATAGCCCAAATAGTCAATTTTTCTTGGTGGAATTCCCCTGGACAGCTTCGCGTACAGTTCAGCAGCTCGGAGTTTTCCAGAACTGAACGCACTAGTTTCATGCTCATCACGAGTCTCCGTATAGATAAGAATGTCATCAAGGTAAACCAACACCCCCTTGTATAGATGTTCATGCAACACCTGATTTATCATTTGCATGAAGACTGCAGGAGCCCCTGTAGCAAAGGGAAGAACGTTGAATTGGAAACACCCCTTTGGACAGTTAAAAGCAGTTTTCCATTCATCTCCTTCCTTAATTCGAACTCGGTAGTAAGCCTCTTTCAAATCAAGTTTTGTGAAAATTTTCCCTTTGGCCAAGTGGGCCAACATGTCCTTCATAAGGGAAGGGGTACACGTTTCCACCAAATGGCGTTCAGGTTCCTATAGTCAATGCAGAGACGCAAGGAGCCATCTTTCTTCTCACGGAACAATACTGGGGCCGCTACTCGGGGCCTAGCAGGTTGTATAAAACCACGTTCCAAATTTTTTATCAATAAATGACCTCAGCTCTTCTAGTTCCCGCGGGGTCATTGAGTACAGTTTCGGTTTTGGGAGTTTCACTCCTGGCAAGATTTCAATACAGCAATCCATTGAACGATGGGGGGGAAGCTTGTCCAAGGCCCTTTCGCTGAAAACCTCCTTCAAGTCCCAATATGGCCCCTCATCTCCGCTCCTTTCGTCGAGACCTGAAGACTTGGCTGTTTCAGCAGGCCGGCCTCGACTGACCATGGGGAGGGTAGTTTTAACAATGTTTGCCTATTTGCAATTTTACTGTTTTTGTTGTTTAGTAATTTGGACTTGTTTTTATTTGTTTTATTGTATGTGTATGTTCGCGCCTGAGTCCTTCGGGAGTAGGGCGGCATACAAGTCTAAATAAATAATAATAATAAAATAATAAATAATAATATTCCTCTGGAATTTTCTCCTCCCCCTCCAACTTCTCCATGCCCGTAGAGGCCAACTCTGTGGGATTCTTAGCTTCTGGTGGCAAGCAGCCCACCCCTTCTGGGGGCTGGTCAGATTGTATGCACAACGATCCCCTCCTCCAGTTAATGTGAGGGTTCCATTTCCGGAGCCAAGGCAGCCCCAATATAAGGGGGCGCTCCATCCCAGGAGCCACAATAAAGCACAAAGTCTCTCTATGCTTCCCCATCGTCATTTCCACTGGTTCCGTTACGAAATGTGCAGGGCCGCCCCCAGCTACCGATCCATCCAATTGGCAAAAGGCTATGGGCGTTTTTAAAGTCTTTAGCCTTAGGCCCATTTCTCTACTACTTCTGAACTGATTACACACCTGGTGCACCCAGAGTCTAGCAAGGCCAACATTTCCCCTTCGGCTCCCGATGTGGGTACCCTTAATCCCACTGGAATGGTCATAGGGCCCTTGTTTGGACTTACCAGAGTTGTCTTCCGATTCGGATTCACTCTCTTCCGAAGGGGTTGGAGTTCCCAGCTCCTCTCCTTTCCGAGGGGCGATCTCTACAACCTCCTCCGCTTTCAGCGCAGTTTCCGAGGCTTTGCGGAGTTTTTCAGGTTTCCTCCCTCCTCCTGGTGCCCCCTTTTGCTCCAGCTTGACACGACAGTCAGCAGCCCAGTGACCCTCTTTCTCACATCGGAAGCAGGCAGTGGTCTTGGGTTTTACCATCAATCCCCCCCTTTTCGGGTTTGAGGCTTCTCGAGGGTTGAGGGGGGAAGCCTTGCTCCAACCAGAGCCACCCCGGCATCGGTTTCGGGTCAGATCAATTTCCACCTCTGCTGCCAGCACGTACCATAGCTGCAGCTCATTGGGGTCTCTTCTGGCCACACAACTTTGATAAATATCTTCATTCAACCCATCCTTGTAAGCCTCTATCAGAGCTCCCTGAGACCAGCCTCGAATGTGGTAAGCCAGCTCTCTGAACTCCTGGGTGTACTCTGCTACTGATCTCCTCCCTTGATTTATGGTTTTCATCCTGATTCTGGCCTTACGTTCAGCTAGTGGGTCTTCAAACGTGGCCCGCAGCGCAGTCATGAACAGGTCATAATTCATCAGCAAGGGATCATTATCATTATGCAAAGTCACCATCCACTTAGCAGCTGTGCCTCAAGAGCCCTGGTAACACATCTGACTTTGGCTGCTTCAGAGGAAAAATCCTCCCCATATTCCTCCATATGGTTCCAAACTTGGGCCAGGAAGAATCCTAATTCCTTGGGATCCCCCCATATTTACTTCCAACGGAGGCACCTTTGGAGTTCTACGCCTTCTGGCAATTGCTCCCACCGGGGGCCCCTGGCCGGCTGCTACCTGTTGCACTGGCTCAGGTTGATTTATGGGGTAGCTGCTCTGATCCTTCTGCTTGGAGCCACCCCCCTCTTCCCCCGCATACCTTGATCAGCCTGAGTTTCTCCGCTACTTCATGGAGGAGATGCAGGGCTTGATTTAGTAGAAAATCCTTCCTTTCCTTCTCTTGCCATGGCTCTCCTCTTCCACGTCGGCGGGTAGTGGTCACTCGGAGGAGGCTTTCCTGCAGGATCCTTCCAGCTGACTCCCAGAGACCATTTAGGCTTTACAACTGGATGTTCATCGATACTTAGATCTGCTAACAAATCAGTTTCCTCTGCTGCCTCTAATAGCAGGGACTCTTGCCCTCCAGTCACTCCCAGGTCCTCGTGGTCGCTGGCTGGTTCAGACATTGCTTCAGACCCCTCGGAAGAAGTTGTAATTTCTCCGGGTGGGCTGGTAAACTGAGATTCAGAATAATGTCAGGTAGTGCTCCATTCAAAATCCAAGAAAGAAATACTTAGACTCCATGAATTAGAGAAAAGATATCTTTTACTGGAAATCAAGTGGTAGCAACAAAAGAATTCTGAATCTGAGAGAATGAGCGAAAATCACATATACAAAGTGATGGTAACGTTCCCACCCACAATAGTTCAAGCAGGCTACCCAATTAAAAGTTGTGGATAACGTCATGTGGGCATCTCCAGGTGGTGATGAGGCCTCTGTCCGTTGACCTTGGCATATTTTGATAAAGAGCTGCGGCTGCGCATAGCATAAGACAGAAATCAAAGCAAGAACCCCCCCCCAACTGATATACTTCTTCTTAACAAACCTCCAGCTCACTTCCCATAATCAAGTCCCCCCTCCTCCCCCTGTTACTTATGACAGCCAAAAGATGTAAACCAAAAGAGGGAAATCTTGAAGGCTTACAGGGCCATTGTCAGAGACAAGAACATCAGGTAACCCATGGGTTACAAACAGTTTTCTGAGCTGCTTGATGACAGCATCAGTTGTGGTGGATGTCATGGGAAACACCTCTAGCCATTTGGAATATGCATCTACTATAATAAGAAAAGTGTGCCCTCTGGTAGGACCTGCGAAATCAATGTGGATCCTAGACCATGGGCCCCTAGGACATTCCCATTCCTGTGTGGGGGCGTGAGGTGGGGCAGGCCTGACTACCTGACAGTTGGGACAAGATGCAACCCAGTTTTCAACCATTTTGTCAATACCTGGCCACCATACATAACTCCTGGCCAATCCCTTCATCCTTACAATACCAGGATGACCCTCATGTAACATTTCCAAAACCTCTCTTTGCAGTTTTGCAGGAATAACCCCCCTGTTACCCCACAAAATACATCCTCTTAATACAGATAATTCAGTTTGCCTGGACTTAAAAGGTTGGGCAAGGTGAGGTAGATCTTGAAGAGGCCAACCTTTCTTAATCCAGCCTATAACAGGAGCCAACACAGTGTCTTTGGCAGTCTCTCTGGCAATTTCAGCAGCATGAACTGGAAGCTTGGCAACAGTTTCTAGGAAAAAGGTGTGTGTTTCAGGTTCAAAGTCCTCCTTGTGGCAAGGAAGTGGGCAACCACTCAGTGCATCAGCATGTCCAATGTCCTTGCCAGGCCTGTGAATCGGTTTGTATGAATAAGCTGCAAGAAATTCAGTCCACCTCAGCATTCTTGGTGACAGGATAGTGGGTGTAGGTTTGTCTCCTGCCACAATGCCTAACAAAGGTTTGTGGTCTGTAATAATGGTAAATGTCCTGCCATACAGATATTCATGAAATTTCTTGACAGCTGCAACAACTGCCAATGCCTCTTTGTCCAGTTGGCTATAATTCCTCTCTGCTTTGGTCAAGGTGTAGAGTAAAATGCAATAGGGGCTTCTCTCCCACTGGGAAGTCTGTGGCTCAAAACCCCCACTCCAAAGGGGATGCATCACAAGTCAGTACAACAGGCAAATCTCAGAGAACTGTATCAGTACAGCATCAGATGTGATTAGTCTCTTAATACTGTTAAATGCTGATTGTTCCTTCCTCCCCAGATCCAAACAGACTTCTTATCAAGTAATCTGTGCAAAGTTCACAATGGTTGCCTTTTGAGGTAGAAACATGTGATAAAAGTTAATAAGTCCAAGGAAGCTTGCAAATCTGTTTTGCATTTAGGTTTAGGGGCTTCTTTGATTGCTTTAACCTTGGCATCAGTAGGGTGGATGCCATGCTTGTCAATCATGAAGCCCAGGAACTCAACCCTGTCTGTCTTAAGTATGCATTTGTCTTCCTTGACTTTTAACCCCGCTTTCCTGAATCTGGTGAGGACTTCTCTGAGTCTTTCTTGAAGCTGAGTGTCATTTTCAGCAGAGATTAACACATTATCAAAGTAAGGCACTACCCCTGGCAGTCCTTGAAGCATTCTTTCCATAAGGCTTTGAAAAATGCCTGGTGCCACGCTGACTCCAAATTGTAACCTTTTACATTTGAAGGCACCTCTATGAGTCACAATGGTTTGGGCTCTCTGCAGTGGCATCATCAACTGTTAGTTGTTGATATGCCTGGGCCAAATCCAATTTGGCAAAGACTGTACCCCTGCCAAGTGAATGTAACAGATGATGCACAACTAGTACTGGGTATGCACTCTGCTGCAGCGCATGGTTCAGTGTCCCCTTATAGTCTCCACAAATTCTTACTGACCCATCAGCCTTGACTGGTGTGACTATGGGAGTTTCCCATCTGGAGTGGTCAGTGGGCTCTAAAACCCCTTGAGCAATTAATTTGTCTAATTGTG